>JABFDZ020000037.1:8009386-8034153 GCA_019775955.2 Pollimyrus isidori
GCAGGTTGGCGCCCTGCGTGGCAGCCTTCGCCACCGGTGTGTGAATGTGTGTGTGGATGGGTGAATGTGAGGCATAACTTGTAAAGCGCTTTGAGTGCTCGGAAGAGTAGAAAAGCGCTATATAAATGCAGTCCATTTTACCATTTTACCATACTCAGGACTTATATACACTCGCCATGATTGGCTAAAACAAGGCACCAGGTCCCTGGCTTAGATAACCTTTCACACATGTCAAAGATCCATCAAGCCAGGGGTGGCCAGTCTTATCCACAAAGGGTTGGTGTGTGTGTGTGTGTGCAGGTTTTTGGGATAACCTGTAGGTCGGCTGTTCAAACCCAGGTGTGAAAACCCTTCAGCCAACCACTCCTCTAGTTAGTAATCTATTTAGAGAGTTGCAGAGAAGGCATGCATACATACTGGCCCGTTGCAGGTAAGATTTCCCACCCCTGCATTAAGCCACATCACATTTTCTACTGTGAAGTTCCTTGAACCAATGAACCCATAAATGATGTGATCTTCACGGTAAGTGCAGTCCTGAAATACGAAATTGCGCTTGTCAACATAAATGCTTGTAAGAACAGTCCGTTCCTTATTTCATGGTGCTCCCCTATTTGAAACTACTTACCATATTTTTTTTTGTAGTGTTCCAAGGCAAATTACAATGTGCCCTCGTATGAAATGTCAACTAAAAAATGAAATGTTGAATCCAGACAAGTATTATAACACAACACTTTCCCTGACTCCAGGGATGGACTTAAGTACTGTAGCAGAATCAAGTATGTGCAAGTACATCTGCTGCTCATGGAAAAGTCTTAAATCAGGACTATTTAGTGCGACTAAACTTCCCGAGTGAGTTTATACATATTAACAAGAAATGGGAATTCATTCTTATGCACAATGTTGTGTTGCTTCCAAATTTAAATTTCACTGAAATCTTGTTTGACCGAGTCCTGTTTGGCAGCGGTTAACTCTGACAAAGACACCACTGTCAAATAAGGATATGGAAAACATAAGAACTAAAACTTGAGGGTCCTTTATCACGATAGCTCAAATTGTTTTAAAACAGGTACATTATTCTCATTTGAATAATGTAAAATGTCAATGCCACTACCGCACTAGAAACTCTTTACATAAAGAGTTATCAAGACTCCAACCTAACTTGCCTAATAACAGATTCATAAACTGCCATCTATGTATGACCATAAATTCTTTAATGTTTTTCACAAAATTCCACTTAGCTGTGTCTGACATACTATCTGTAGAATGCATTCTGCTGTCATGTGAATTACTTTGGACCGGTTTTCATTCATTTTTATTTACCAGAACAGCACCCTTTGCCTAGCTGTCCGGCTATATTGATGTCTTTGCACAACCTTCTGCTATTTTATATGCCACAATTTCTTAATCTGCTAATGCGATTAGTCTGTTACAGTTTTTTCAGTTCCTTTGGCACATTTCATGAGACATCCTAGACAGTCTGATGACTGCACAAGTATTCTCAGAACAATTTATGCGTGTAGCACAACACTGCGGTTTAGCTGGAGAAGCCTTTAACTCACCCAAAACTATTAACTCGTGTCTCAAAAGCAAATAACTCCACCAATGAATTAGTCAGTGCCACCAAAATGAAAAGTACAATCAGCATCTATTAGACCACGAGAGTTAAAATGCTTAGATATGTTGTCAAAATGTCAGCGTGAGTCTGCCCCAGAGCTCCACAATTCTGAATGATAGTTCCCACTTTCACATTATCACTGACTGATCACTTCTCTTTAGCAAACTGATACTTATTCATGTCAAAGACACCGATTTCAACATTACAACGCGCTGCAGTATGTAAAGTTCACTGGCAAGAGAAAGCGCTCACATGCACGTGTAACTTCTTCAGATCGCAAGATCAACAGGAAACAAAAACACAGTACTGTATAACACCAAAAAAAACTGCATAAAAAAGGCAAAACCAAAAACACAGTACTGTATAACACCAAAAAAAACTGCATAAAAAAGGCAAAACCAAAAACACAGTAACTGTATAACACCAAAAAAAACTGCATAAAAAAGGCAAAACCAAAAACACAGTGCTGTATAACACCAAAAAAAACTGCATAAAAAAGGCAAAACAAAAAACACAACTATGCTGTATCACTGCAATTTTTAGAATATATTTTTGAACCATTTTGAAAGCTTGGTTAACTATTTTGCATGTGCTGACTAACACAATGGTCACTTACATATATAGTTTTGGGAGTAACCTTATTACAGTGGGAAACAACATATTCTATTTTAACCAACAAGACTAAAGCAACTGGAAATTGTGCCACGTGATGACAGTTGTACAAAACCAGTTGCACACATGTACTAAAACATTTGGATATACAAATGACGTTCTGCTGTCCTATGTGTATTGTTCCCTTTTTGCCCAGCAGGGACCGCTGGTCATCCTGCTTCCCCATTCTCTGTCTTCGGCCCCTGGTGTGTTTCCCTGTTGTATGGACCACAGCATAGCTCAATGGGTCGAGCATGTGGTAGAACCCCTCTGGTCACGAGTTCTGTTATTTAATATTTATTCGTCTTTTGTTTCCTTAGTGTCTGTTATTGTTCATCTCTGTGTCTCCATTTAACGTTTAACCTTGTCTGATTTAGTCCTGTTCTGCTTGTATTTATGTGCCTACTCTTTTCCAGTGTTAGCCCTCATTGTTTGTCGATGTTCCCTAGTTCCTGTGCTTGAAATTTATTCCACTTGTTGCCTGTTGTCCTGCACCTTTATTGATCGGTTGATTTTGTTATAGTCCACACCTGCCCCTTATTAGCCCTTGTATCTCTGTATTTAAGTTCCTGTCTTTGTTCATTTCCTCAGTTAGTCATCGTAGACGTTAATGCGTGTTTGTAGCTGTGCTTGTTTTCTAGTTTTGCTCCGTGTTCTGCTCTGTTCCCTAATTATGTTACTTTGTGGTTACATTGAGTTCATTCCCATTTGTCCTTGCTTTCTTGAACCTGTGTGGTCCTTTTATTTTCTGGTGGCCCCTTTGTGTTCTCTTTTGAGTTTATTAAAGTCCCTCTGTTTTCTGTGAGCTGTTCCATGGGTTGTCACTCTTTCTCCACCATATCAGCTCCAAAGCAATTAAGAAAAATTGCAATTCTACATTGAATATGTCAACCATGAGTACAAAATGCTACTTTACTGCATATACAACCAGTTCCCAGGTTACAAACGAGATCTGTATCCAGTCTCTCTTTGAATTAGTTTGAACTTGGAAATATATACTGTATGATTGCACTGTATAATTTTCGCGATTGCTTTGGAGCATTTCTCAAATGACAATTTAGTTGTGACTATGTTAAATATGTTTCATAAATTGTACCAAAGCACATAGTGAAAAACTGTAATGATTATAATATAAGTATCTTCACACTGTACCTCGAGCCAGACTGCTGATGTTTTTGTGAGTGTCACAAAGTAGCAAAAGCATTTGTTATGAAGAACATTGTCTTTAAGTAATTTTTTTTTCATATTACAGGCTTTATGGGAGTCCATTCGGAAGCATGAGTTGTGTGTAAGTTGGATGTTCTCAACCTGGGGGCCAGCTGTACATAGGTAGACAACCGTAATCCTGTAATGCCGGTATAATTAATTTATCCTACCTGATGTGTAGCGTTGGTTGTTTGGTTGGTTGGTTGGCATGAAGGTAGCTAGATACTGTAGGTAGAGTTGGACAGTGTAATACAGTGCAAATGAATATCCTTTCAAGTTGTTTGCTTACAAATAATGATCTGAAATACAATTTACAATGAACTGTGTAATTAGAAAAAGATCCCGTTTTACTTTTAAATAACTGTTTACAATATAGATATGTTCTCTCCATGATTGTGGATTTGTCTGTTGGAATTATATTGATCTAAATTAAAAATTTTTAAAACCAGCAGGTCTTAGAGAAGCTAAACTTGACACAATAATAGATGATGTGATAAGAGTGTGATAAAGTGGAGCAATTTTCTTTTTAACTGCAAAATAATCCATCTTCTACTTATGCTGGTCAGGGTACCTGCAAAGAATTCTCTCATCAATCTACTATTTCCATGCCATCCTCTTGAATCATGCATTGGACCCTCTACGTTCAATGAGCTATTGTCGTTGTAATTATTTAAAACTTTAAAAATGTTCTTAGGTTTAGCTGCAAGCTCATCTCAGTTTTACTCTTTTCCTTTGTATTATCCTTCACCAAACTGACATGAAGCTTCATGGAAATTCAGCTGCATAGACCTTGGGTCCCTTTCTCATCTTCTGACACGACCCTAACTAGCTTTCTCACATTCAACACTGAACTGATAATCAGCCACATCCCAAAATGAAATATTTATGTGGTGATAGCTGGTGGGAAACTATAGAGTAGATGAATCGTTTGAGATTGAAGAATTTTAGGGGAAAACAGTCTAGTCTCTTTTGTCAGTTCTGTTTTTTTTTTTTAGCTTACATTGCTATTACTTCACAGCCCATTTTAATCAATCGGGGCTGCATTTCCCAAAAGCGATCACTCGTAGGAAATATCAAACAAGATGATCAATGATGTAGGTAATGAAGGCTTGAGATCCATGGTAGGGCTGCACCGATACCGGCATTGGGTATCGCGCCGTTACCGCACTCATATACAGTACTCATACCGGTACTTGTAAAAATTCTCTGATACCACTAAATTGCAACATTATGTTAAAACTCAAAGTCGCAGAGTTTTGTCCTTTTTTTACTTTCGCTGCCAAGTCAGATTTTGGCATCGAGTGAGACATTTGTCAACCATATTGGTCTGGTCATTATCTTCAATGGTATACAGTAAATACTGTCTTAAGTTCTCTTATCGGTACTTGATATTGGCAAGTATGCAGATGTAAGTTCCTATACTCACACTCGATCTGAAAAAAATCCATGAGTCTTTCCCAGAACTTCTTTAAATCAGAATTAATGAACAAACATTGTTGGCTTCTCCCCAGGCTTTGCGTGAGAAAAGCACAGACTGTCAAAAACAGCGAGCTCGATTACAAGTATTTCACTGGTTTCATTGGTAGCTACCAGGCAGTGGTAGGGGCTGATGGATAGAGATACCAGGCAGTGGTAGGGGCTGATGGATAGAGATACCAGGCAGTGGTAGGGGCTGATGGATAGAGATACCAGGCAGTGGTAGGGGCTGATGGATGCAGCACTCCAGAATTTTGCCCCTGGTAGTTGCTGTAAATCTGGCCTCCATACCTTCTGCCTCAGCCAGGGAAGGGTCCCCTCAAGGAAGAGGCCTAGCGAGGAAGTCACTGACTTTCTGAGGGAGCAGGCAGATGGGGAAGATGAGAGAGAAAGAGAAAATGAGAGAGAGAGGCAGCAGCAAGAGAAGAGGAGAGAGAGATGGCAACAAGGGAAGATGAAAAAGACAGAGAGAGAGGCAGCGGCAAGGGAGGAGGAGGAGAAAGAGAGGCAGGAGCAAGGAGATGGAAAAAGCAGCCACAGTAAGGGCAGAGAGATACCTTGCCCTTAAAAAAAATAATATGTTTTTATTTGAACTTGCAGTCTTTGAGTCATTCACTTTTGAGAGAGTTGTGTGTTACTAAAAACAAGATGAGTGATTAAAATGATCAGAGTACCTTTGGGGCAGTGCCCTTGGCTCGGCCGCACCAGGCCCACTCAAAAGGGAAATTTTCCTAGTTAATGATAGGCTAAATAATAATAAGGTATTAAATAGCAGTTTTCACTGACGTGTTTATGCAACCGCATTTCAAATGCTATTTTGGATAAATATTATGGCTATACACAGACACATGTAGGCCTACAGGTGAAAGGAAACCTGAGGGGTGTCACAGTACAGGGGCAGCCATACTTGATCATAGAAAACACATGATTCAGTTTATTATGGTGTAGTTATTATTATTATTATTATTATTATTTTTACACAGTTGTTTTTAAAATGTGCTAATATTTTGCAGATGAAAAGCCATAAAATCAATGCAATACCTAATAACTACAATAACTTAAATGTAAATTCAAATGAAACTATACAGAGCTACTGAAATGTACTAATCAAATACACTAAATTTGTGTTTAATTACACCGATTAAATATATAAAAGAAGGCTTTAAGGCTAATTAAATATCTATTGGAAATCTGTAATCTACGAGGCCTACAGCCAGCTCAGCAGGGGCAGACAGGTGTGCAGCCGATGTGTCACCAATATGTTGGCCTGGCAATTCAGGTTTATCTCCTGAGCAATTCAATTCATCTTCTTCATCCACTTTTGGTTTGCTAATTTGTTTGTTATGGTGTCCTGTTTGTGTAATAAAGTTCTGTATAAAGCTAATCGCTGTAATATTTCCCATTATTTATGCCTTCGTCTGAAATATCTTGAATCTTTTGGCAAAAATTGAGGGAAGAAATATTGAACAGCTGTATTTTAAAATTCTGATTTAATTTAACTGTGAGCTTACAGTGTATTTTCGAAAATAATGTAATTTAATTGTACTCACTTTGTGCTCTTCGTTTTCACTCATCACGAGACATCTTAGCACTAGCCTGCTTCGTCTTATCTTCTCTCTCCTCTTTTCTAATGAAACGCCTCATATCAGCTGCCTACACTTCTGCCTCCAGGTATAATCCGTCGGCTGCTATTGCAGCTGCCAACAACACTTTTTTCCATTGTGTAGTATTTTATGTCGCACGCTCCTGTTTAATCGTAGTTACCTTAATCGGAGTAATGGTTCAGGCGTTCTTGTCAGATATTATTTTCCCACTGTTTTTCACTTCTATTGGCTCGTGTGGCTGCTGAACATGAATGGGTAACACCTCTGTTTAGTGTTTTTACAGAGTTGAAATACGTACAGATATCTTACATGTAAACTGAACTTATAAAAGAAGCACAAGTAATCATGATAGTAATCATCAGTCATTTAGACTAGACAATTTTGTGTCATTTATTAAATAGTATGATAAAAACTATGGCCGGGGTAATCAGGTGGGCGCTCAGCATAGTGGAGCAGCAAGTACATCAGAACACATCTGTCTCAATCCACAATTGGTGTGTTCCCTCTCCTCATGATCTTGGGAGATCGTTCTTGGAAGGCAAGTATGGTCATTGCGTTCTTGGTATTGAGATTCACCCATGTACACCGTTGAGCAAACTCCCATGAACCCTCCTATATCCATGTGAGGGTGAAGAGCTGGTCCAGTGCTCCGCAACCACGACAGAACCCAGATTGTAAATGGATCCGAGGTTCGACCAACGGGCGGACTCTCCTCTCCAGTACCGCGGCATAGACCTTCCCAGGGAAGTTGAGGAGCGTCATCCCGCTAAAGTTAGAACAGATCCTCCGGTTTCCTTTCTTAAAGACTGAGACCACCTCCAAAGGCACTGTCCCCAACATCCACACAGTGTTGAAGAGCCAAGACAGACGTCAGCCAAGACAGCCCCGCAACATCAAGAGCTTTCAAGACTCCCTAACACCAAGAAGTTGTTTAACTACTGCCATGACCACAGCCCCAGAGCAAGTTGTCCTCTGCGTCTACCATCTCTACTGCCTCCAAGAAGGCATATCAGTGGGATTCCTTCCACCATCAGACTATAGCTCCAGTTGAGGTCAACAGCTGTCCATTCCTTCTATAAATTCCATTGGTGAAGCCCTGCTTCCCCCTTCCGTGTTGCCTGACAATTTGTCAGAACCTTTTCAAGGCTGTTCAAAAGTTCTTCTCCACAGGCTCACCAAACTCCTCCCACAGCTGAGGTTTTGCTTCAGCAACTGCCAGAGCCACTTTCCACTTGGCCGTCCAGTACCTGTCAGCTGCTTCAGGAGTCCCACAAGCCAACCCAGCTCAGAAATCCTCCTTCTTCAGCCTGACAGCTCCCTTTACTACTGGTGTTCACCACTGGGTTCAGGAATTTCCACAAATACTTGCACCAACTACCTTACGGCCACAGTTCTGTAATGCTCATTCAGATCGAGTATTTTTTTTCAAACTGGTTTGTTCGACTTTTAAGAAATTTGAGTTCTAATGAGTTCGAGAACTGAGGTACCACTGTACTTACATAGCCATCCATGAAAAATGCTTACCTATTAACAAGATATATACATCCATCTATACATTCATGCATACAATCATTCACTCAGCAATAGAGTCCCAGAACATGACACATTCAGGTTCCATGTCCCCTGACTTCCTTGTGAGAGAAGAGAAGTTCTGCTAGAGGTGTGAGTTGAAGGTCTCCTGGACAGCCACAGACACACCCAGCACACCCTCACTATGCGTTTCGGCCTATCTGGCATTTTCCCCCATCTCACCTTGGGTGCACTTACGAACACCCTTGCTCAAACTTGGTGTTCGTTATGGACAAGCTGTGATTAGAACATATATGCCCAATAACTGATCAATGCTCGGATTGCGATCAGCCAGACCTTTCCTCCCAATCACACCCTTCCAGGTTTCACTGTCATTACCCATGTGAGCATTAAAGTCCCCCAGCAGAATAATGGAGTTCCCAGATGGGGAACCTTCCAGCACCCACTCCAAGGTCTCCAAGAATGCCGGATACTCCCAACTGATGTTTGGTGCATATGCAAAGACCACCATCAGAGCCTTTCCCCTGACACAACGTCGAAGGGAGGCAACCTTCTCATCCACCGGGGTAAACTCCACCATGCTGGCACCAAACCGATGGGCTACAAGTAGCCCCACCCCAGCCTAGCACCTTCCACCATGGACACCTCCAGCGTGGAAAAGAGTCCAGACACTCTCCAGGAGTTCGGTTCCAGAGTATGAGCCATGCATTGAGGTGAGCCCAACTGTATCTAGTCGTTATCTCTCTACCTCCCACACCAGAGAGGTTATGTTCCATGTACTGTACTTAGAGCTAGTTTTGGCCTCTGATGATTGGTACGTCAAGGCCCCTCCACTACTATAAAAAACCCTCCACTACCATAAGGTGGCAATTCATGGAGGGGAATATAACACACATCAGACATAAATATGTTAAAGGATGTGGTTTTTCAGTATAACCTTGAGATTTGTTGACTTAGCAAAGTCAATCTTAATACATACACTGAAGAGGATGTGAGTGTTCAGTGTTCATTTTTTTGAAATGACTGTAATTTTATTTCCAACATAAGCTCATGGCTTCCTCAAAGCCCATCCCTGTAAGCACAGGTCATGGGAACTGCTCTGACAGGACGCCAGCACGTTACAGGTCTTATGCATAAAACAGATATGCAAATAAAATTAGAGGCAAATTTTCCAAGCCCCATGAGAACACAGGACGTCCATGTACCAAGAAGAGGGGGTGATAATCGAACCCCCAACTCTGGGTGTGTGAGACCACCATGCTATCCTCATTTGTTTCTATTATCTCATATTTTTAACTAACGTGTGACTTTATTGTGGCACGTTTTAACTATTAAAGCAATATTTAGTAGTTCAACAACAGAAGTGCTGCTACATAAATAGTTTCCTATTCTAAAACACTGCAATTAAGAAGTGAATCATTGCTTCTTGTATAAGATGGCAGGCTATACGCATAAGATATACAGGTACTGTAGCATACCAACCAGGTCATATGCAGTTTTGCTTACAGGTTCCCAGTCTTTATACAGTGTCAGTTATCTGGGCTCCAGTTAAGCTTGAAGTGAGACACAAACACCATCAGACTGACTGCATTTTGAATCTTCTTTTATCCAAACCAAAAGACAGCTAAAGCTTAACAGGGAAGAAAGGACCCACTGAACACTGACACATCATAACCCTGTACCCTGTGTTAAAAGCAGCAGCTTAACATTCAGTTTGTGGATTGGGCCACAAAAGCTGCACTTTTGGTTCTATCAGACAAATGAATGTACTGTCACTGCTGTTATTACACACGAGTGTAAAAAAACATCTCCAAAATTACATTACTGTCCTGTATTGAACCATATCCTAGCCAACTGTATCTGAGACAGGCTGGGTTTTTGAAAGGGAAGTGCTGACTGAAATCCGTGAGCCCTATTTGCAAAAGAGCAAGAGGGGGACGGCTTAAAAAAAGAAGGGTGATGACTGAGTGAGAGAGAAAAATAAATAAATAAATGGTGAATAAAAGGAATGAGACACTGAGAATGAATGAGGTGATGGCCCTCTCTTTTCATCTCCAAGATCAAATGGCCGGGATTGAGGGGACCTATTGTACTTAGAAAAAGAGTAAAATTCCAAAAAGAACATGAGACAAAATAGATTAAAGGACACAATGCAGTTTGACACAAAAATTGTATCCAAAAATAAAAAACGTGTTTTTAACAAATAGTACTAGGACCTTCACCTGGACAAATGGTTTTGATGTATAGGAAAACAGCCTTGCTCAGTAACCCAAATTCTATATTCAGTTGAAGAATGTGTTTTGCAAAACCTGTCATTTTGTTTCACTCCGGAATAAAAGCAGAAAATACCACAACTCTTCCCCATATTTCAGATACAGGTGCCGTCTGCTAAGTTTCCCAGTAAATGACTGGGGAGACCATTCACCTGTTGGCTGCTGAACCCCCCTGTACTGTGCCGGTCTCTCTCTGGTCCCGTTTGGGACACATTAAACAGAAGGGAGACAACAGTGAGAGATAAAAGGGTAAACAACTCTGCTTCTGACAGTAGAGGTCTCTGCCTGCTCCCCAAGTAACCATGGCTCAGACCGTATACTTCTGTCTTCACTATACAAAATTTAAAGACTGTCAGAGTGCTTCTAGCAATGTGAATGATAACAAGATCTGGCTGAACTGAGGTGAACCTGCAGGAATTATTTCCGGGGAACTTTTAACTGCAGGTCCAGCATAGGGAACTGCTTTGGCCTGGGATTCTCTCTGTGACTAATCGGGGTGATGTCTGGGCTTGCAGGTTCTCCACGAAAGTGGGACGCTTTGTAATGGCAGGAGAGGAAATGGGGAGTAATCTTTTTTATACATTCTGTCCATTTGTGCAAACACTTGCTGGCAAAGGCCACCCACTTCTCTTCCCTGTAAAAAGAATATCTAAACATAATCAAATTCTGAGAACCTGACAAGCCAAAAAAAAACATGGGATAAGGTTCCAAAAGTTTCTTTAAAATGCATATATTCAAAATTTCCATCTGTGTGATTGATTTCCTTTTTAAATTTTTTTTTTCGTTCTTTTTTTTTGTTTAGAGTCAATGTTGTTACAGTGCAGGTCTTGGGTGTACAAAGTGTGGTGATTGATGGTGACCTGCTCAGTGTAAAGCCAGCCCTCTCTGAACTGTTCTATAAACACACACTGTGACGGATAGCAAATGAAATGTAGGTAGGTCCAAGACTCCCAAGAATTTATGCAAGCCTGACACTTTGAGAACACATTTTTTATTCCCTTCTTTTCTACAAATGATGAGAACCATACTTGCGTTTGAAAACAAAGACAAAAGGAGATCAGTGAACATCTACTGTCTGGTCTATGGTTTTGAAGGATTTTTCCCCCTGAGGCTAAATCTTGTTGACAAGTTTGTCCAATTATATATTTTTCCACAAAATATTTCTAGGATATTTCTGTGAATTTTTGCACCCATGGCATATCTCACTGGAATTCAAATTGCAAGATGTTAAAACACTCAGAAATAATTATAAGCAGAAATGTCATTTTTTTCTGTCAGTTTAACATTTCATTTATAGACTAAAAGTGGAATTGTTTAACATACTTTAATCAGCTTTAAAAAGGTGAAATGTAGATAACAGAGAGTAGACCTACGCATACAGACATTACATTAAAATATTTCCGATTGTGTTTCTTGATTATCCGAGTTTAGCTGCATAGGGTCGCATGCTATTTCAGTTTAGAGTGGACCTTTGATTAAATTATGAATGTTATCTACAGTGGGAAAAAAATGTTTTTTGCTACTGTAAAGGTGTCAGGCAAGAAGCATACCCAAATATCACAGTGTCCCAAAAAATCCCTGAGAGTCAACTTAACAAACCTAGTTGACATGACAGCAGGACAGAATTAGAGAGTATATAAGTGCATTAATGAGACACACTGCTAAAAGGTCACGACCCAAACTGTGCACAGCTACCTGTCAGTCCGTTTCTCTTCCGTAGGGAAGCAGTGTCCAAGTGCTCAGCACTGACAGCACTGAGGCCACTGACTGTGACTGCTGAGGGAGCCAATAGGATTTGAGTGCTGAGTTACAACTGGTGTCACCAAGGATGAGGTCACACAATTCAACAAAGTTTGGCGATAAGCAAAGAGGTGATCAATTATTATCGATATAATTTATTTGTATGTGGGCATGGACATTGAGTTAACCAACCTGTATCAGATATCTAGAATCAAGTTGACAAGTTAGGGTTTGATGACATTAATAAGGCTTTCATTGGGGTATAGACTAAAATACCTCGGGGAAACTATATGGGACTGCAACTGAAGACTAGGGGCATCAGAGGGGCAAGGATACCCTGGAAGATTCAGGAGGCCCAGTTCTTGACAGATGTTCTCAAATATGTAAAATTGAATATGTAAGAAACCTTCTCCTGAAGCCAACACCTTATCGTGGAGTAGGGTTTCAGTGTTCCAGTGATCCCAGGATCAAAGTTGCCTTGGGCTTTCTGCCCCTGGTAGGGTCACCCAAGGCAATCAGCTTCTGGGTGAGGAACCAGACAAAGTGTGGCTCATTGGACCCCATATGATGAGTAATGTTTTCCCTCGCCCAGACACAGGTCACCCTGAGAGCCAGGCCTGGGGGTGGGGCTCGATGGATGATAGACCCATGGGGCCTGGCCTGGCACAGTCCGAAGAAGGCATGTGGGTCCCCCCTCCAAGGGGCTTCCCACCTGTAGGAGGGGCCAAAGTAGTCGGGTGCAGAGAGTTGGGCAGTGACCAAAGGCAGGCTTGAATGATACTCTTATCTTTAACATACTTATGGGTCTGCAAGAACCAGCTGTCAATTCCTGGGATGCCTGTCGCGAGGTTGTCAAGTGGAAGCATGAATGTTTGATTGCCAAGTACACACTGAAATGTGAACATTCCGGTGTTCTTTGCATATAAAACTCAAAGCAGATATGCCAGTCTCCCATTGAACTCCAGGCAATCAGAAAAGAAATCAATTAACATGGCATCATGGTGCAGTAGTTTTGTATTTTTTCTTAGGTTATTTCCCTCATTTCTATTGTTTTTGTATCATTCTTGTGTGATTAAATTCATATTCATTGCATTTATATTCAGTTTTAGGGGCCACATGGTGGTTGCATATAACCTCTGGATGCCATTGTTAGACCCTCTACCCTGGCTCCGTGTGTGGAGCTTGCATGTTCTCCCTATGTCTTTGTGGGATTTCCTCTAGAGATATTTCCTCATGGAGGAGCAGAACTTCTGACCTTGGTGAAGAGCCAAAAAGATTATCAGGAATGCAACTTAATCAGAGCAGACACCGTTGCACTTGTAGGTAGATCAGGGAGCAGTTAGGTCAGATAACAAGGTCTTGAAAGCCTGGGAGAAGAAGAAGGCTTTGCGATAATTGCAGCCATGCAGGGGAACTGAATTTCACAGATGGAGTTCTACCATAGATATGGTTTAGGTATCAGAACTATGGAGGTTATATTGAGGAACAGTGAGGAAAAAAATAAAGAGAGTTCAGAGAGTATGTGGAGGTTGGTGGGGCAACGTAAGACCAGACAGTTGGGAGAAAGCAAAATTTTATCATGAGTGAAGAGAGGAATCTTGAAGCTGTCAGAATGGTGCCTCTTGGATTCACATTAATTTGCCTCTCTGGCTATTGAGTTGCTTGCACCAAGGACAGTGGCAACCTGTCAAAATTCAGCAGTTGTGTTCTAGTTAGCTATAAACAAGAGGCCAGAATGAAAATCATATGGAGACCGCATGACCCAATGACCCTCCTGGATTTGTGGCATAGCATCCCACTGAATGACAGCTAAAAAAAAAGGATCAGATTTAAATCTATATCCAGGGAGTATTCTATCCCCTGACCTAGCATATACTAGATAGATCGCAATATCTTTCACATTTTTAGACTCTGGATGATAAGTAATTGTAATATTAAAGAGAAAGTCTATTAAAGCATGTGATGGAGTCAGTGGTTTAACAAATAGGAACTCAGGGTTCTTGTGAATAGTTATGATCACAAATGGAAATTTAACACACCTAAACTAACAGTGCCACTCTTTCAGTGCTCATTCCCCAAGGGGAATAGCTAATGAGTGAAAATGGACACGCAGGTGGAATTTTTCAAGCGATCCTGTAAATTGGGACATCCACATCACCGTTGGATGCATTCAACTCAATCAAGAAACCTTTCTTCAAAGTGAAGAAGCATTTCATATTCAATTGCAAAGACATGCTGAGCCCCCATCATTGATTCAATGAACCAGGGCTTTGATCACAGTAACAGTTGTGATTGGGTAGCTAAGGCATTAAAACTAAGTATGAAACTGAGATCAATTTGCGGAAACCCACAAATCCTTGTGTTCCTGACTGAAAACAGAATGAGCTCCTCGAAAATTGCCTTACCTTGCATGGATACATATGCAAAGCATTTAGACTTGGCGTACACCCAAGGAAATTCACTGAGGACATATGAAACTATAATAATTGTCTGGTAAGTGTTGTAAAATGGATCTAATATAATGTATTTGTTAAGGCATTGTCTTGCGAAATGTTAAAATATTATCTAGGTAAACAACATACTTTGCCATATAGTGCTTCATTCATTTGGTGCATTTGCTAGTCTAAAGGGTATAACAAGATATTCATAAAGACCAGTGGCATGATAGAAAACACTAGAATATAACATAAAATTACATACTTGCTTCATATTTCTTGTAATGCATTTCTTGTAATGCCTAGAATTCAGATGGGCATTTTCTAGCCCGAAAGGTATAACTTTATGAAGAGCAGTGAGGGTCTCTCCTTTCCTGTCTAGTGTTCTATTCGGGTTATACATGCAGCAAGGTTTATCTTGTGTATAATACAGGCTAAATGAAGGCTTTCGGTGAATAGCAACTTTAAATTGTAATTTCACTGAGGCCTCAGTAATGAATAAAATCCAGTCCAGTGTTATGTGGCATTATTACTTAATGCATTGTTATAAGGCACTAGTACTAATCCCCAACTTTAATTGAAGTCATCTGGCAGTACCATTGCCTCACTAACCCTGTGCATCAATGAGTTGGGTAACGGATTGAAAGATTGGCTGCAACAGGTATGTCGGGGAACTGACCAGCACTGACACATTCTATTTGCATATGATTCTTTTTAAGATGACGCAAAGTCCATATTTAGCTTGGCTTCTGGTTGTGACCCCGAGGCAAACAAACATCACCAGTTCTTCTGCCTATCATTCCGTTTAGCAGGGGAGGCTTCAAGTACTCGGTGCTGAAAATACTGGAGCTGCTGAATATGTGGCACACGGAATGGAAGAATGTTATATTCTTTTGAAATGTTTCAAATGCTTTTCCTCAGTTTGGCATTAAAACCAAGTGCAAGCTGAAGATATAGGACTGGAACATATTGACCAAAAACAGCCTAAATGAAAGGGAACACATCACCTTTGAAAGCTTTTAAAAGTTACAAGAAGCCTGTAAACTTCAGTTCCATATTACGTCAACTTGTACTATGCTATATTTCTACTATAGTCACTTTTCACACATCCACCTTGTTTCTGTTTTTGACTCTTTGAGTATATGAGTAATTAGATCATAGACCCAACACAAAGTGATGACATTGAATCAATGTTTATTAAGTATTTCTTTAAAACTTCCACAAAACTGACAGTCTCCAAGACACTGTGTCATAGTACTGAATGTCTAGTCTGCCTGTAAAATTGGGCTTTTTTAAGGGTCATGAGATGTCATCGTGATGCTATTTTTGAACCTTTCTACGTCACTGATTCTTTCGATTGTGTCTCATATCTCAAACGCCCATTCTTACTAAAAAAAAGAATGAGAGAATTGAGAGATTGAACTGATTCAAAACTTGAAAGCCAGGCTCTTAGACCCTACCACTAAGAATAATTGGGGGGGAAAAAAACAAATACCAGAATTGAGAATGAAGCATTGGCCAGAGGAAGCTTGAATAGATGAAGGATGACTGCAGATGTGGGCGATCATGAGATGAATTCTGCAGAGATAAGAATGGCTACGGAGGATGTCCACATCAGTGGTTGCTCACTTGTGAAACAGATTTTGGATAAGATGTGCCATTCATTTTCCAGCCTGTACAGCAGTGTCCATTTAAAGTTATACATTTCTAAATTCTGAATTACGGAAATAATCATCATAAAGTTGATTCATTATATATTTTATCAGAAAAAATATGAATACATATTACAGGACCTATACATATAGTTATTTCAATTTACTTTGAAGAATAACATGTCCATCCATCCGTCCATCCATCATCTACTGCTTGATCCAAGGTCGGGTTGTGGGGGCAGCAGTCTCAGGAGGGAAACCCAGACTTCCTTCTCCCTGGCCAGTTCTTCCAGCTCCTCCAGGGGATTCCTGAGGTGTTCCCAGGCCAGCCATGAGACATAGTCCGGCGTGTCCTAGGTCTTCTCCGAGGCCTCCTCCCCGTGGGACATGCCCAGAACCTCACCAGGGAGGCGTCCAGGAGACATCCTAAGCAGATGCTCGGGCATCTGATTTTCTATGTATTGTATGATATGTAGGAAGGGTGAGTTAGTCGCGACAAACGCAAAAAAAAAGAAAAATCATTGGAATTAAATTCATGTCAGTGATTTTAAAATAGAACCCAAATGGAACATATACTACAGTTGTGTCTTCAGAAAGCTGTAGATATCTGAAATATCAGCGCATGGAATTAAAAAATCCTTGATTCTTAATTAACATGTGTGACAGTGTGCTCCCTCCAATACATCTTGCATCTGCATGTGATCATATCCAGATTATTCCATCCTGGTTACCACATATCCAGATTACCAAAATGCTAACCATTACCAAAAAGAAATGAAGATGCTTATCAGTGGCTCAGTGTGAAGCACGGTTGTCTCACACCTGCATGTTCACTCTGGGTGCGGAATATGAATGATGTTCATAGCCGGATCTCTCTCTTTGTGATACAGGCCCCAGGATAAGTGGCGGGAAATTAGATGAAGCTGCTTATTATGTCAACTATGCTTATTATACTATTAACCGCTGTGGAGGAAACTAGTGACTGTAATGCTTTGTATAGATTTTTTAAATATATTTTTATATCACTCCCAAATTGTTTTTATACATTCTTTTTCCTTTGCTGTCACCAGATCATTCATATACCTTCATACACCGAACTGTGAACCTACTCAAACACTGCAGTAGCAAAATGGTCAAATGTACATTTGCAAAATAACATGTGTTTTTATTCTACTTGCCCACCCCCCTGTCCATCTCTATGCATAAGAATATAACTCCAATCCTTTAAAATATCCCTGTCACATTATTCTGTTCACAGAGATTCCCACACATAACTTATCATGATTCTTGGCAGACTGGCAAGTGTTGTTGAGATGCTGCCATATTGAGTGCAGCAGGAGATGATATTTGATTATTGGCCTTTAACTCCTTTATATGCTCTGCTTCATTGAGATTTTAGTAAAGTATGAGTCAGGTAGTCTAAAACCACAGTGACCTCTCCCTGAGATACCATAGGGTGTGGCACAGGCAGAATAAGAGTGACGACCCACAGAGCGGCTCACATGAAAAAGGGATTTATTATCACGAACTGAACGCGAGGGGATAAACCATGAAATAATGGAACCGCGAGAAGTCAAGAAATAAACAGGAGAAATGAGAATTAAAAAAGAATCACAAAAGTAAACATACCACAGGACAGAGAAAAAAACTGAGAGTGAGAGTAGGGAACAATCAAAGCTACAAACACATAGAAGCATCGACGTAGCTGAAAAATCTACACACGTTTAAACAAACACATCTAACGAAATGACTAACTGAAGAATGGGATTAGGGCAGCCACATGCAGACAAGAAGGATAATAAGGGGCAGGTGTGGACTATAACCAAATCAACCAATCAGCACAATAATGGGACGTGAAACAGATGGAATAAATTACAATTAACATGCATGAGAAACTAGGACACACTGGCAAACACTGAGGGCTGACACTAGGAAAGACTAGGAAGAAAATAAGAACCCAATAAAAAAATAAACAAAAGGTAAGGCAGGCCTCAGGACGGCCTAAAACCCATGACTAGAGGGGTGTCGGCCTCTGAACTGCTCACTCTTCTCATACAGCTACATGGTGGCTTAGGGAGCAGGGAACACACTATGGACTTAGGGCCACAAGACAGAAAACAGCTACAAAACATGAAAATATATGCAAAACCAGGAATAGATTTTTAGAGAGAACAGTCAAGCTGTCTCTTATTTTATATAATTATCAGAAATGTACCTTCTTGCTGCAAGCTGCATTTTATATAATCAGTGCAACAGATTTATAAAAGGTTCACATATCACAGAGTAGTCTGGAATTGGTATACCCATACATCCATCTTTCATAATCAATAATCCAGTGCAGTGCCACTGCATAATACCACACTAATGTGAGTTATGGTCGCGCAAAACACAGTAGTTCTGTGCACTTTCACTGCTTACATTTTTATAGAATTTTAATTCATTTTATGTATTTCGTCTTAGATGACTTTGTGTTTTCTCTTCTATAACATATAAATATTGGTATCAATACAGATATGTAATATTTAATAATATGTACAATTTACTTAGGAACTGTTGAGAACCACGATGAGGTACAGCAATACCTAATTTGATGCGTCCTCTGATTTTTCAAGCTAATTGGAGAAAATTAGCTTTAAATACCGTAAGCGCCATGTTTTATATGTGGTAATAGCAGTATCTCTTCCATAGAATCATTAGGCCGACATGACTATTTCTGCCGTTATTTATTTATTGATTACTTATGTATCATTAAATTAATATTAATGCAAACAAATAGGTCAGTATTAATGGTACTACATATAACTGAAGTGTTGAGGAATGTGTGAGTCAGTGATTCAAATCTGCTTTTAATTTTCTTCTTTTTTTTGTTGCGTCCAAGCTGTCTAATCTGTTCATTTATCTCTAAAGGATCTCTAATTGGAACCATACCAGCCCATGCCTGTACTCCAGGTTCCCATTTTACCCCAGATTTGGAATAACGTGTCGACTGTGTTGTTATTACCGCGGCTTCATTGGTTGTGGATGGTTTCTTTGTTCCTTTCTCCCCTTTCCTGGTGGGAATTAGCCTGGCTGCATTTCTCAGGCTGCTATCGGTACATCTACAATTCCATATAAAAGTCCCACAATCCTTCACTGCCTTTCTCCCAGTTATAGGCCAGGAACAGCTATTTCTGCCTTTGCTAATTACATTAGCTATATATGCTAGAGAGAAGGACCATAGCAATTCTGATATTTTTTTTTATTTTATTATTATTTTTTCTGGATTGGGTGAATGTTATATTTGGCTTACCGTTCTTTGTGAGAATAACAATGAGGCACCACTGGGCACCTGCCACTAAGTTGAAGTTTTAAAAGTATAGTTGAACACCGGTCATATTAATTGAGACTGAAGAAACATAAATCACTGGATCTCCTTAATCGCTTGAAAAGTTTTTCTTGCTATAAAAGAGAATATGTTGCAATTTATATATCTTTATACGTGAATGTGTGTGTATATATAATTTTATTTTGTATTTAGATAAAAAGAAAATAACGTTTTTTTGTGTTTCGTCATATTTGGAACTGAGGAAGGTAAAAAATTAGATCATCCGGGCGACATAGTATAAATGTAAATTTTTGCTTCGATCTGTTATACGTAAGATTGCCCATCCAGGAAATTCCAAAGTAATCCAAAGTAAATGTAATTCCAGAATAGAAACTTTCTAGAAAAGAACAGAGTGCCTCCTTAAGTCTAAATAAAATACCTCATAAAACTTTGCGCCATATGTCGCTGTGACAGGGTACAGTATACAAAACTCGTTATGTTATTGCAACCACGCCAGTTCTTTTTTGCCAGTCATGTAACTTGCACAGAAGAAAAAGCAAACAGTTAAAACCAGAAAAATAATACACAGCACTTTCAATTATGGTTTAAACTGGGAACTAAAACGAATAAAATGTTATATTTTGATATAGATTGTTAATAATAATATTTATAATAGTGGTCGGTTATTATTATAGTTTTCATACTCATTTATTCTGTTCCAGTTGCATAATAGGATTACACACTGACCTCTAGTGGATGATTAAAATAGCAACAATTAGATTAATTTGATTAGTATATATTTTAGAATAGGTATGTATCACAGTACCCATGAACCATCTTTCATAACTAATAATACCGCACTAATGTTCAAGGAGCCATGTGCTGTCAACAGATTTAAGGGTCACGAATAGCTGCGACAGTAACAACGTCTATGTATTTTTAAGATACTTTAT
Organism: Pollimyrus isidori; assembly: GCA_019775955.2. Taxonomy (NCBI): domain Eukaryota; kingdom Metazoa; phylum Chordata; class Actinopteri; order Osteoglossiformes; family Mormyridae; genus Pollimyrus; species Pollimyrus isidori. The sequence goes on from JABFDZ020000037.1 coordinate 8,029,826, forward strand.
TTCTTTGGCATCTGTGGGTCCTTGAGCAAGGCCCTTGCCCCCCAGCTCCGTGGGCGCAACTGCAGGTCACCCCCCTCCACTGCACGTGTGTCGGTGTGTCATTGACAGGTTTGTCAGAAATATAATTTCCCCATGGAGATCAATAAGGTGTCATTGTTATATTGCAATAAAATATAATGTTATAATACCTATATTTTAACCTATAACCACTTATCGATAAGAAGGTTTGTGTTGGTCCTGGATTTATATCCCCGGAAGTATGGGACACTAGGCAGATGACACACTGGGGCGGGGGGGCGTGTCCCCTGTCCATTGTAGGACGTATTGTGGGAGGGAACCGGAGCACACAGAGGACACCTCTATACACACGTGGAGAACCTGAACGCCCCATATAGGTACAGTCGGAGGCGGGATATAAACCCTAAGCCTGGAACTGTGATGCGAGATAGGGTTAGCAGCTAGCTGGGGACTGACTCACAAGCTGGTGTGTTGGTTTCTGTTAGTTACCCTTGGACAGTATGTCCAGCAGTAAAACAAAACATTTCAGGAAATGCTAATCTATTTCATTGCAGGACCAAATCATTCTTTCACATTTGAATGGTTTTTAAATCTGGTTAAGTATTAAATTAAATTTTTAATAAAATTTTAATTAACGAAATTCAACACTGAACTCTCAAGCCAAGAATTCAAAGCCCTGGAGAATATAAATAGAATATATTTGTCATTTTTGCTAAATAACACATTACAATGTAAATTGTTAAGCACGAATAGCTGAATGTTATCTTTACCTTTCTATAAAATTTACATTTTAATGTTTCATGCATTTGACTGGAGAGAGTCAGTAGTTTGTTGAATCAGTACCTTGAAGAACCCTGGAAAGAGACCGTCTCTTAACTTGACCAACTTGGACATCAAGGTCTGTTGAATTTTTCTCGATTTGTATATCTTGACTGAAATCTTAGAACTCGGCCGTTCTTGCTAAAACTTGTACGCGTGGAGACGTGTTCAGCTCTACCAATTCGGACATTGAACGGGTCGGTCGAGAAAAATCAAGCTGTAACTCGGAACACGGCAAAATAAAACAGACCCGCTAAAACTTGTAGGGATGGAGACGCGTCTCTGGTGGGCCGAAACGAAGGCAGACGGACCTGCTGGGAAGCTGATGCCTATGCATCGTTCTCAGTTTCGCAGTAGCCTACCTCTTAACCGAGATCGGCGTAGGCCTACGAAAGATGTGTTCCTGTGCTCAGTATTCCTTTGTGCTTTATCTACAGTACATTTAGTGATACAGTAATCATGCCCCCTAAAAATGTGAACAGTGCTAGCAGAAAATTAAGAGAAAAGTAATGAGAGTAACTGTAGAACTTAAAAAGGAAATTTAGAGTTTGTGTTCCAAGGTAGGCCTACTACTGTATTTTAAGTTAAGCAACAGTAAGATATAATGAAGAATAACAAAGGTTGGCAGATTTAACAATTAGCAAACAATAGGCTACTAATTAATCAGAAAGAAATAACAAAACAACGCTGACCAATAAATCAAAACTGCTTTATACACAGGTCACTGGTTTGTGATCACCTCTAATTAACGCCACTCACATGCCCCTATAACCTATTTCAGGACTCGACACATACCTACCATATCAACTCAAATCATAAATCAGGCTACAACTTTATGTTGATTACTAACTATTCCAGTCGATCGTCGATCCTTTTCAGCGAGTCTCTCTGTCACAGATAACTGATTCATTTCCGAAAACCAATTATAATATAACACATACAATTTTTAGAAATGTACCATTTAAACATTTAAAGTATAAGATTTATCTATATACATTTCTCCAACAGTCACTTTCTCCTTCAATTAAAATGAAGAGTAATGGAAATTCTAAAAATAAAACTCATCCATTTAACTAAATGGAAACTTTTGGCTGCAGGTAAGGAAATTCACTTAATTACTCGATGAGTGATTTTTGTGAAACTTTCCGTTTAAGAATTTTAACTAGTTTTTCTGTGTGCTTAGTCTGCTTATCTCTGCTTGCAGATTTTAATACTGTTAAATATTTCCTATAATGTATATGACTAGTAGACCAGTTTCTTATCTTGATGTAAACCAAGATTAATGAGTTTCCCATTGCATAGACCGTGCAGTCATTTTAGTACTGGAAAAAATATTAAGAATTAAATAGTTTAGTGTAACAGGAGTGTAACATGATGTAGCGTTGATTAGTGTTCATCTTACAATTTAGTCATTCAATTTAGCAATTGCTAAGTTGGTGTCAGGTTGGTGTTGCAACACCCACCACACAAAGAAATACCTCAAGACCTCCGCTGGTGACTCCTCAGGCTGTCACATGATCCGGTCCCACCTTCGAAAGTACCCATCTATCTGCCGCAGGCAGGTGTCATGTGTGCGTCCCCTTAGCCTGGTCCGGCCAGTGAGGATCCTGCGAGCCGGATCCGCCTCAGGGAAACGCGCCTCATGGTCCTAGAGCCGTAACTGATGCTCCCTCACAATGCAGGCAATGCGCCTCATTTCGGGACTCGACCACAAAATCAAACCGGCGCTACCCAAGGATTCTCTGAAGAGACACAGTACCAGAGGAGTCCAGTCTTCATCTGAGGTCAGTGGATAGCGTCCATGTCTCATACAGCAGGGAACCGCCGGAGACCCAGCAGGGTGAGGCCTGCAGGGGATCGGAACCGGCGTGGTGCCCAGGCATCGCCCCGTTGCGTGGCAGCACTCGGGTCTTAAACCGAAGCCGTCCATCTGAGTAGGTGGGTGGAACATCTTGTGTGTTCGACATGATGACCGTCTTCCTCTGATGTCAGGGGAGCTTCAGAAACTCAAATAGCGGTGAGATCCGCTGACCAGGGAGAGGCCTGACACACCTACAGTACTATTGGTCTGGTCACTCTGACAGTTGCCATTCTCAGGGAGTAGCTGTTACTGTGGCAGATCGACTCTTTCCGATGACGTCCAAGCAGCCTTATAGTAATATTATATAGCAAGTATTTTAAAGAATATTAATTGTTGTGTACTATGGGATTTTGATTCTTAGTGTTAGTGTATCTTTGCAAAATCACAGGAAGATCAGGTCTGTTGAAGTGCATTTTAAAATCTGTTGAAAAACGCAGGTTAAATTCTAGCATGTTAATGCCTTTTACAGTATGTTCTACTGGCCCAGTGGTTAGTGAGGCAGCCTTGTGGCTCCTATGCTGCTTATAGTGCCCCTATGGTGACCGAGGCAAGACCGAGCAAAGCAAGATATCAAAAAGGTCATTTTTATACTTTTTTGTATTAAAAACCAGTCATCTGCTTATTTCACAATGTTATTTTTATGTTTTTCCCGTTAGTGTTGTAAGCTAGAAAATTATAAAATTGATTTTGACAAATCATATTTATACCAAATAAATGGAACATAATGCACAGTTGATAACAACTAGAAACATTTTACCAGAAAAGGTAAAAAAGGGGTCTTCATGAGGAACATACTCCGTACCAGTGATTTGAGTTTGTAGTGCATTTCCAGTGGCCCACTTAGCTACTTATGTTTTAATTATTACATGGCATTGCATATTTATTTCTATGTATCTATGGGATAAGTCTATTGGATCTGGATATGTTACTTATTTTATTGTTCTGATTCATTAAGAAAATGTTACAATAAAGGTTTGGCACATGTTACTTAATAATTTGGGCTCTTTTTGCGCAATAATGACATATTATATATTTTCACAATGTTATATTTTCCATATTAACGAAACTGCTTCAAGTGGAACCTGTCCCATCTGCCCGTCCAATCCTGATCCACGGATCCAAATCTCTTCAGGGAGTTTTGTGTTGTTTAGGGCAACTCAAACACCTGCAGAGTTAGAATGACAGTATCAGAATATAGGGAGTAAATATGCTACTATATGATTCAATATGTAAAACAAGAATTGAGTGATAAAATGACTTACCTATTTGCTTTCCCCATACGAAAAGGGACAGTTCTACCCAGAAACCTCTGACCTGTCTGCATTCTGTGCAATGCTGGGTTCTACCAAGCGGTTGTAGGAAAAAGCCATCATGATCTGAAAGGAAAAGCAGGGGATAGTTTACGTCCTATTACTGCAGTAGAATAAGAATTATAACAAGTTGAATGAAATGAAATGCATTTACAAATCAACTAATTTATTATTATAAGCTTTCACACATAATGTCATCCAGTGTTGGGCATTTCAGGTTCACAAGCTACAAATCCAGACCACTTTTGTTTTTACCAACCAGTTCAGCATAAGGAGTCATGGTCACAGAGTATTCAGCTGCTGGGTAGAAACAAAATCAT
>JABFDZ020000037.1:8046037-8066332 GCA_019775955.2 Pollimyrus isidori
TATTTGCAGGACCCCCCCCCCCCCCCCAAGACAACAGGCTTTTTGGATGCTGTAGGTTTTTCTAAAAAAGACTGTTTATAGTGTTTCATCTAAAAAGTGAGGTTATCACCTGATGTCTGAGTGCACCATTTGCGGCTGACTGGAATCTGTTATCCAGTTGCTCCAATGCCCATGTTTACCTCAGTTCAAAGCATGCTGTCGAATCGTGTGGAAGATCCAGTCCATCTTTGTTGTCCATCCACCATGATGTGCATCGTTCATCTGCTTCATGAAGTAGTCTAGAGCCTCCTGTTCCGTTTTGTCCAGAGCCAAGGTCTTCCGGATGTAAGCAATGTCATCAAAGGATTGTAGTTCAGGCATGCCTGAGCCCAGCATCATGGAGAAGAGGTTGATGAAGAGGTTTGCATGCTGTCGAATGGCAAGGTAGGCTTTGTAGCACATCTCTTGAAACCTGCAGTGGACACAGTTTAAGAGACAGCCTGACTCCTCAAAAACGGAATACACCTAGGATATTTTTGCAGTTATTAAAATCTGATAAATCTGAATCTTTGGATGGGTGTAGCGTTGTAGGAAAATGTGACTAGAGCAGACTACTGAGGGTTATTTTGCTCAAGCTACTTTCAATGCCATTTGTCAAGAACAACTAATTCAGGAGAAATTCAAAATGTGCATGTCAACTCACAAAGCATTCATGACAAAAGGCAAATTGATAATGTGTATGGGAAAGATATGACATACCTCTCAAATTCTCTGGTCTTGGTGCACTCTTGTGTTCCTTTGCTGATCACTATTAAAAAGTCTTGAGTTAAAACAAATGGCACCCGTTCCCGTTTATAGCCAAACTTCTTCTTCTTATGATCCAGGAAATGTCCAAAATCGATATGAAAAAGCTATTTGAAAAGACAATAGAGAGAATTACATTGTTTGATTTCCATATCTTGACTCCTCCTCAAAGCACCAGGAGATCTAAGCGATATCTTACCTGTCCATCATCCTTCACCATGATATTACTGTTGTGTCTGTCCCCAATCCCGAGGATAAAGGTAGCTACACAATAACCAGCGCAAGACCTTGTAAACAAATCAATGGCCGGATCATACCTACCACATAAAAAGGTTAAAAACATAGATGTATGAGGAGATGTTTTTCCTCTCAATGAAACACTGATTATCAAATGCTGACATGATGTGGTTTTACTCACATCTCCCCTTTATTCTTGTCCTTCAGCCACTGGTGAAGAGTGTGGCTGTTGAACTGCAGCGCCCCCTTCAGGCCACCCTTGCATTGAATCTGCATAATAGTGTGGGAATTCCTCACCACTTCAATGAGTCCCACGCAGTCACCGATTGACAAGCACCCATAGGGCAGCATTCTTACACACAAAATTAGAACAAAATTAGCTTCACAGGTTTTTGACTCTCTACTGCTTTTAAATTGCTGAGAAATAGGTATATCCATTTTTTTTAGTTATTTATTCTATTCATTTAAAGCCTTTAAAAATATTACCTGAGGTCAAGACCCTGATTCTGCCAAATGTTCTCCATTATTCTGATAATCTGGAGAGTTAGCATGTCTTGCCGTAAATCTTGGCAAAAATAAAAAATAAAATATTATATATATATATATATATATATATATATATATATATTATACACAATGCGCACACATGTAAATATAATATTCAATAACCGTCACAGCTATTACAATCTGTTGTACTTTTTGGCTGCACAAAATTGTATTTACCATCCCCATTCTTGAAAATGATCTCATTGTTCTGGAAGAGAAGCTCCGACATGATATCGGGGTTTTCCCAGTTTAGCCACAAGGGCCTCTTGGCAGATGACATAATCCTGCATTCTTCAAGTCTGGAAGAGTCAAACCATAAAGTAATGACTACATGAATGTAGCACACCGCGGTATGACAATAGTAGTGCACCCTTTTTAAACAGGTTATACCTTATTCACAATGTGTTCTAATTGGTAACATGACCATTATTTGATCTTTTTTCCTCTTAAAATTTCAAGATATATTGTACTTGATCTGTGTGTGTTTTGGCTCATATCTGAAGCAAAAAAAAACAGCCCTGCTAAATCACCACGTTGATTTAATGTTTATCAGTGTATTATGCATTTTAATGATTGTATGTCTCTCAAATCTTACTGCTAGGGAAACCAGATAATCCCAGCAGAGAGGACACCTCCAGCTAGGACATGATTTTTAATCTACCAATTCACTTAAAAGGACCTGGATTGCATTTAAGCAATTAGAAGAAATTAACTACTTAGCCAAGCACAGGAAATTTTACAGTGGTTTGTAAAACCTGAAGTAGTTGAAAGTGTCCTGCCTGACATGGATTATCTGGTCACCCAACCACAGCATGACCCCCAAAAAAGGATGAAAATGTGCCACCAGACACAGAAAGATGGAATGATGGACAATCCCAAAGTACCGTAAGTTTCCTAGCTGGTGTGCAGGGTTCAGTGGGGATGTAAAGCTCTGCAGCGCATCCATGTAGTCTGGCCTTCTCATTTGTTCCACTAAAAACTTCATTTGTACCTGCAGAAAGAAGGCCCAGAGGACGTTTGATGGAAGAGCAGTGTGTTCAGACCTATACCAGTATATACCCTCCCCTAGGTCATCGTTTCCCAATCCGGTCCTCAGGGACCCACAGCAGTCCACATTTTTCGCTCGCTCTCAGCTTTGGGAGGGAACAAAAATGTGGACAGTCTGTGGGTCCCCCAAGGACCGGAGTGGGAAGCACTGCCATGGACCTTTGAAAGGGGCGGTATTTGCCTTTTGCGTCTCATCCTTTTTCTCCTGCTTGAGGATGTCTGTGAGGTTGATCAGCTTCTCCATGGCCTCCACCTGCCTGCTCAGGTGCTTCAGGTACATCCCACATGCTCTGCAGTAGGATTCCAGCAGCAGCCCGAATCGCTGGCTCACCGTCTTGTTATGCATCTCAGACCTAAGTGACGTAGGCCAACAAAAGATAGGAGCTTGGAAACTGTCAGTTCAAATTCCCTGGAGTAACAAACTGAAAGCAGATGCATAGGTACTTTCCTACAACATGTGCAAAATAGATGCTACTGCACTTATGCGTAATCCTGTGTTTACCACCAGTGTGCCACATAAATGTGGTTTTTCTTTACGCTCATACTTTTTCCACACTCCCCTAGCTTGATAAAATATCCACAGTGAAATTCTTATTATAGTCCACATTTTTTGTTACGCGACCTGAGTCGATACCGTCATTTATGATCTGCTGTTAGCTTTTCAGTAAGCTGATCCTGGCTAAGTTAAAGTATATGGTGTATAAAACTCTTAAAATGTATAGATCATGTAAATCCACTTCAAATTGAACAAAGAAACTCACTTCAAGTGCCAAAAAAAGAAGTGTCCGATCCTCTGATTAGTCAAGGCTTTTTTAAGCAGAAATCGCACCAGTGGATTATCCAGGTACTGCTCATATTTTAGGACCTTAACAAAACAAAACAAAAAAAAATCTAAATAAAAGCAAATCAAAGGTTTCATTTTTATACCTTCATGATCTCTTGTAGTGCAGAACATATCAAGCTGGCAACAGCAAAACTTCATGTGAATTTTACCCCAAGACGCACAGACTGCTTACAACTGTGAATGAAATGTGCATTACCTGTACAAGCTGAATGAGGTACTGCGAGAGTTTGTCATCTGTTAGATACTTCTCAAGACACCTAACAGCGAACTCCCGGATCATTGGGTCTGGGTAGTTGCAATCCAGCAATTCCATGGCTTGTTCTGGCATTATAGCTGGCCAGTCTTTCAAAAGGCAATACATCTGAAACACAGAAAGCATAATCTGTGTTATCAAGCTCTGTGGTTTAAGCTTTAATGAAGTATCCAAGCTAAATTTCTGGTAAACATATTCAAATAACCAGGATAGAAAAGAAACTTACTGCAATACAACCAGGGTCATGGAAATTATGTTTGTTAAAACTGTGCTATATATAGTATACCAGATCAACCAACCCCAATAAAGAATATAATAAATCATAAAAAACTTCCATAAAACATTGCACAAATACATTTACACAATTTATATTTCACAGCTAACTGCACTGTGACCCAGTATGGGATAATGGTTTTTAAAGATGGAAGGATAGCTAGTGCAGAAAAATCAAGTAAAAACAGCCGACAGAGGCCAGTTAACATTTTGTTCGGCTGACCTGTGCTACTTCATCTCTTGAGTTCCACTTCACTGCAAGCAGGATCTTGGGCAGAATTTCTGGCATATTCACACAATAATGTCTAGGGAAGAAAAGAAGGAATAACGTAACAATCAATAGCTTCAGTAAGAGCCTCTCTCTCGGACGTAAACGATCACGGCGCGCGTCTTACCGGTGTCGCCACAGGAAGTCCTTCTCCTGCTCAGTGATCTCAGAGAGAGCGTCTCTGTTGCACACCTGGCATAGCTGCTCCGTATCACTGCCTGTTAAAGCATTGTCCCGCACCAGTCTACTGCTCTACAGAGGAAATCAGGAAGCTCATCTAAAGATCACGCCAATGGAGAGTGAAAACACATCACAGACATGTCTGTACCTTTTTTTGTATTTTTCTTAGGAATTTCATGATAACACTATTCTATAAGGTTAAAACACCTACAGTTTCTCATTTCCAGATAACATTGTTTTGGGTAAAGATTGCATCCCTGTCAATTTAAAATCTCTCAACGATTATCTTAAAGTTTGTGATAGACAACAGTATCAGCCTATGGACATACCAGTCCGGACTGGCAATAATTGAGGCCGAGCTCTCTGGATATGGTCCAGTTTGCATGTTCCTCGACTGTTGCCATGTCTGGGAACTTCACTGGGCAGTTGAAGAAATCAAATTCCAGCTCAAGGCAAGGAGTTTCCTAAGAGAAACGTCCCATTAGACTCATTTTACATTTTTAAATGCCCATATGGAATAACTGCTGTGACTCACCTACCTTGTTTGGGTTGGATCCGGCGACACCTATCGGATTAAGGAGATCTTCAAGCCCATGAGGCACTGGCCACAGGTTGAGTGCCATCTTCCCCGATACAAGAGTATGGGTATAATCAAAGAGGTTCACATTCCCCCATGCAAGTGGACAGTGCTCCTGAGAGAGACAGACAGAAGCTAGTATCAAACATCTACCGTACACTTTTCTCTTCGGTGATCTCTGCTGACAGATCAGAAAACACAGATCAGCAGAATCATTCACAGAAATATACCACGGGAAAATAGTGATGGTATCTGCCTGAAAAACCCCCAGCCCACAATCCAGGAGTCTTCACAACAACGGGAGATGAAAAACTCATTCTATTTACTGCCCTTATGAGTCACAAAATAACCATCACCGCTGAATTATTTACCTCTTTTGCCCCTTTCCTTCCTTTGACGGAGCAGATAGAAAGGCAGAGACGAGCCGCGCGGGGAATATCGGGGATGTACATGTCATACTCCAGCCACTCGCTCCACCTGGGAAAAGCCACGGTTACACAGGTTTTCATCTTTATCATTTTAGTTGACTTTCATGGCTGCAGGAATAGCTCATACTGTTCAGAAAATGAATCATAAAATTCTATTTGAGTACAGTCAGGATTCACTCCGCCTCACAGCATGATACCTCGGGTTCGAGCACGGCACGCGCTGCGTGTTCACATTGTCGCACATCTGCTCTCCCCCGTGGTATATTCCAGTCCTCACGTAGATCTGCAATACGGAAGCAGATTACTCAGTGAACGCTTCTCCAACATTACACTCGGAGGACTTCATTACATTTCATCGCCTAACTTTTGACCTCATCGGTATATTTTTGATTTATAAACCCTTTGCTGGAACACGGAAATTAAACAGAGAAGAACCTGCTTGGATAGCTTGAAAATCGTATTCGTCGGTAGTAGTGTTTTCGGTGAGACTAAATTCATAAAAGGGACAGAGGAACACACATGTACCTTATCTATGTCTCGAATGTTTACATTGACGTATGTGGCACAGAGGACCCGGATCCTCAGGGTGCTGCTGATGCTCCACAGGGTCTTGTACGAGGCCTCGCCATTCATGTAGGGCGTGGCAGTGGAGATGCGGCGGGCATAGGATGGCATGGTGAACGTATCCATGGGTAACTGGGAGTAGAGGCTCTCTTTCGCCATTAACATTAGGTTTGGCATCCGACCGAGCATAATACAGCTTCTTATGTACTGGGAGAGAGAGAGAGAGACGCGTAAAGATACATATGATGCGGAAAATGCTGAAATATGTAAGCCGATTGGTGCATTTGAGTGTATACGCAAGAATGGCTGCCATCACTGTAAAACTGCTATTCGATACATTCTAAGTTTCATCACAGTTACATGTGGAAAAACAACAATGGAATTATTACTTTATAGAATTAACACAGTGATACCTAGGCGATGTCACACACACAAAAAAAAAAATCTCTAACTTTAACAACGACTGAGCCGATGGTGTGAGACACCAGAAAAGAATCCTATTTAACGTGGCGTACCTTGTATTGACTCAGCGGGTACTTTTCCAGCAGGTATTCATCACAGCCACAGACTTTGAGGATGTACTTGCACTGGTACTCCTGCACGCACATCTTGAGCTGTTCTGGCGACAGCAGCATGCTCCTGGTCTTCTTGCGGATAGCCTCTGCTATCACTTGCTCGGGAACACAGTCATGGCTGATCTTGAGTGTATACTTCTGCTTGTCATTGTTGGGGGAGACTATTACCCAAATCACAACAATTATTTGACCTAAAGACAAAATATGAAATATCTGTCAGCTACAAATGCATGCAACCTTAAATTCATGTTATTGCAATTCATATTGTATGTTCAGATATCTTTCACCGTTTTATTTTTGTTTTACTCAGTTGTCTCAGTTTTACAATTTTTATAGGTACAGTGTGACTAACTACAGTTAAAGAACTTGCCTCAGTTACTATGTTGCCAGTTAGTTGGAGCTACAGTTGCTTTGTCTGGTTGAATTACCTTTATCAAGTTTATTGTAGATGTGCTTTGGAAGTTCTGCTGAAGATTCAACGTTGGGAGGGTAAACGTATAACGCACGACTGTGGGACCCATTTGCATCTCTGAGGTCCACTGCATCTTTACAAACGTTCAGGATGTTTCTCCTGAAGTCCTGAACTTCAAGATCCTTCACTAAGTCAAACTCGCAAACAGGCATACCGATTGCAAACCCTGCAGGATAAATTTCAAATGTTGACAACAATAATATGGATGTACTGAGAAACGGCAAGCTAATTAATTTTTAAAAAATCCCTTATGACAGTTTGTCAGAATCTGTCATAAGGTTTAGTTATTTTGATATTTCAGTTCAGACAGATAACAGGCTAAAATGGCTTTACCATTCATTTTCCAAAAATACACACTATTCACTACAAGGACAAATCCCAAAAACTGATTTCCTGAGTCATTTCGATGACTAAGGGGTTAAGCACGTGGCTCTGTGTAAATGTAAATAAAAATTTAAGTGATTGTCAAGTTTCATTTAACACTTATTAGATTCATTTATGTATGTCATGCATATGATTAGTACAGTGGTTAAAAGAACAAGAAAGTTCTGCATAAAGTTATCTTGGATTAATACATTTAATAAGACAATTAAGTGGTCACATGTATCAATAATGTGTGTTAAACTTTCCACGAGGAGGCGGGAAACCTACCAATTTCTCTGTTCAGAATCTTCTCTTCCCTGTTACCAACAGGTTCAATGACTTTTAGAAAAGGCTGAAAAAGCCTGAGATCACAAAGTCTTCTGGTTTCATCATAAAACTCCTCCCTCTCCGCCTCCTGAGTGACACTGACAAAGATGTACGAGGTCTCTTCCTGCAGGAGGTGATGCAGAGGATACCTCCGCGCTTCTTTGAAAAGTTCATGCTTAATGGTGATAAGCGTGGCCTCTCGGAGGCACTCCAAGGCCACGATCATCCCGTTGGGCAGGAGACAGTCCACCAGGATCCGTGGGGGCATCAAATGGATTCCCCATAGTTCTCCCGATGATGGCCTCGGGGGCATTTTTCACTCCTTGAAAACTTTTAATTGTCCAACAAAATGTCTCAACTTCCTGAAAAAAGGCATATACTGAGATATTAAAATTAAATACATTGATAGAGAGCAAAGGCAACCCGCATCTAGGTGATGGAAGAAGAGTGAAAATGAATTCTAAACATCAGGTCAGCATAAGCACAACAAAACGACACAGTGGTTATGTGGGTACATTTGATTCCCATCCCATCCAGACATGCTATTTAGATGACTTGGTTCCTCCGATTTCCCCTTTGTGCGCGGACCCCTGTGACTGACTGGCATCCCTTCCAGGGGGCACACTGTGCTTCCTGGAGTCATGGATATCCAAAAACAACAGAGGAAAATGTTATTTTAACTTCCGACTCCTACATCAGTCTTTTCTCGCCAGCCAAAACAACTTATTTATGTTTCATATTTACTTCTTGAGTTTTAATGAACACACCCAATGTACGCCACACAACGCCTGGAAATGCAAACACTGTCTCTTAATTAATAGCTATATCCGGTGCCATGTGGTAATTCTAGATCCAAACAGGAGAGGTGATAAAAAAATAGATCTAAAGACCAAGCCTACGCACCAGGAAACCTATTTGAAAACCCTGCCATCATGAATGGAATAAATGAGAATAAATTTCCTGATACATCAAGCTGCACTTTGCTGGACATTTTTAAGCAAGAAGGAAAATCTGCATAAATGATGTGAGCCATTATCTTTTAAGTCAGTGTCTTTGCCCCTTCTTTATAAGATAGATAAGCAGAAATAAAATGCCTAGAGAGGGTCTGCCGTCACGTCTAAATCACTCTGGATTCACCCTCTGCTAAATTTCATATTCCAGGTCTCTGCGGTTTCTCATTTTTAGTTCCTCATTCTGAGGTTTCCCAGCAAACGATCGTGCCATTTAATGCAATCTGCACTGCATAAATATACAGCTTGATAAGAGGGCAGCGTCATAAGCTGTTCAAGTTACTTTACCCTAACCATATTTACTCCCTCAGAAGGTTTGTGTTAAATATTTTGGCTTAAATGCTGAAGTACATGCAAAGCTGCATCAGTGATATACTCGTTGCTAACGTCAATGCCTCAATATCTTAGCATTAAATACCACAACTGACAAAAGTCCTTGCACTCAATGGCAGTGCAGCACTGTGTGACAGGAAAGGATACCACCATTTATCTCAGCAGAAAACTCCTTCTTATTTTATGCACAATTGTATTCATTCATATTTAATTACAGGACATTATACCATGCAACACTGGAAACAGTCCTTATAAGGTACTACATACAGCAGATGCACAGAGGCTAAGATATATTACAGAAAGGGCATTAACAGATCCATGACTTGAGTTAAGTTACCGTCAATTAGCCTCAAGGACCAGGAGATTAATTTCAATTTTATTCACACTCCCAGAATACACCTGTTTCTCTGGATACTAAAATATCAAATACTGCTGCATGCCAACTATGACTATTATATGCTCTTGGAACATTGTGTCAAATCTTTAGGGAGGTGGTGAATTTCTGTTTGAGGTGGCATTAGACCTTTTGTATAGATCTGTCCATGTACCCCAGTGCTTTCATTTTAGACAATAGTTACAAGCTTAACAGTTGGTAAAAAAGAATTTTACTGGCTGGAAAGAAGTTGACAGTCGCATTATATTTACATTCTGCTGACAAGCATAAAAACACATAGAACTGTATTGCTGAAGAAGAGGTGAATCAAATATCCGGCTGAAATCCAGTAAAATAACCGATTTTCATCTGATTTTGGTTTGTTTGTACCTCTGTCTGCCTTCAGCATTTTCTTTCCACTTTCTTGCTGAGTTTTGGGAAAGCAACCATGAGTATTGGCTGCCACGTATCCCTTCTCTCCCCCATTGCCAGTAACTACACAATATTCTTATTGCCCAACACAAGTCATTCATGACTTCTAGACTTCCCCGAGCGATTGTTTTGTGTCTGACCTGCATTAAATGCAAGAACGCTCCATTATGCATTAAATGCCAGAAAACTCCAAGTGTAAACTGGATTCTGTTGCGTGTTTTATTGTGTATGTAGCATAGACAGCCTTTACTGTGCATTGATGCAAGTTTGCTTAGAGTCACATAGGCTTGTGTGGTATCTATAATTCATACCGTCATACCTTTCAAACATTATACTGCGGTATACAGTATTTTCACTACATTTTCAAAAGCAAGATTTGACAGTACCACAGTATACCGTATTACTGTGATACCACCCATCTTAAGATAACTTTGTGTAGTTTACATTTAAACTTCTCCCTTCTATTCATTCCTCTGCTGTTTCTTATCTAATACAAGGGCTGTTGACCATTACAAAGTGTTGGTGGCCCATTTTGCAGAGCGATAATGTTTTTTTGTCCACTGATTGGGTCCCTACTGATAAACTACATTTACGTGATATACATCCATAGCCGACTAGGGCCACTCACTGGATTAGTAGTTGGAAAGCCCTGATCTAATATACTTAGTTTTGCTAGCTAGATTAAACCAAGTCATCTAGCATTGACAGCAAACTACTTAATTGGCATTGGGCAGGCAACGTTGCTCTCTACCACAGAGAGAGAACACTATAACAAACTAATAATTTTTATCAGTTTCAAGATAATGCTACACAAAGTAAATTTTTAAAAATAAATAACGTGTGAAAAATGCACTGGGCATCCATGCACTCTTTATCCAAGGTAAAAACTGAAAGTCCAAGCCACCATTTTTGAACACTGTAAATACCAATTAACAGTGAAATATCTGGCCTGAAAGCTTTAAAATTAAGCGGATAATTCGATATAAGAAAGATGAGCACAATCATCTGATATGAATAATGATTATAACACTTCCAAAATAACAAAAATAAAAAAGGTTATCACTTTCTATAACAATATCTACCTGAAGTAATGTTCGTGTGAGATTACAAAATACTGAATATAAAACATACAAAAATGTCTGAATTTTGGACCTCAGAGAACCTTATTGAAAATAAAAAATGGCATTGTATAACTAGACTAAATATTCTAAATACAACAATTCATAATAATTGTCCTACTCTAAGTCAGAACTGAAATGCCAGTTTTGGGAACTAAACCTACTTGGTCACAGACACAATGCATGAACCTGTACTCTGCCAGACACCTGACTAGCTTACCTTGGGCAAATGGGCCGAACTTCACATTAAGGGATGGTGGTTTCTTCCTATTTCAAACCACCAACAATCTCCACTACATTTCGGCGGTGTTGCGCTATAGCGTCATTTTCTGTCACCAACAAAAAACAAGGCGAGTTTTACTGATAACTGTATTTACATAACCCGGGATATCTTAGCTACTTCTGAAACATCTTTTAAAAACAACTAGAAAAAAGTATAGATCTCCTATATGCATTATATTAATATTAATATTATTATTAATAATAATAATAATAATAATAAATTACTATTATTATTATTAATAATAATAATAATAATAATAATAATAATATAATGCATATAGGAGATCCATACCTTGTTCTAGTTGTTTATTATTATTATTAATGATAATAATAATTATTATATAATACAAAAATAAACATTTTTAGTTATACGTGTACATTAAAAAACAAACACTCAATCTATTGATGCCCTGCACACGAGTACAGTCAATTTCAGAGTAAAATAAAATACACACATATCCGCAGCAACTGCTGCAATTTTCTTATAAGTCTGGACAACAAAAACCATATAAAATAAAGATATAATCACATATATTGCCAACGTACCTACGTACCTAACTCTGACCAAAACATCCACATTGTCTTATGATCTTCACGTACTTGCGCTTTTCCCACTGTTACCATGTTACAGGATACCGTATTGTGAGGAAATAAACAAAGCTGCTTTTAATGAGCAATAATGAGTTAAACTGATACGGCCACTGCCTCACCTGCAGTTAACTAGCCAGCTTGCAAGATCTTCCTTCTAACATGCACAACGTGGGGACGAAATAACAGCCATGCAAGAATCGAATCGTTTGCTTATTCCTTTTACTTAACATTGAAAATTATGTAATAACACTAACAACGACAATTAATAATGATGATAATTGTGATAGCTTACTCGCCTGACTAATGACTTGCCAACATTTTACCTTCCTATAGCTACTCGTGACAGGACATTGCTTGACATGAGTGACAAGTACGCAGAGCTATCTCAGGCTAAACACTTATCGGGCTGAATCAAGCTACATCATCATATCATTAAGCATCAGTACAGACTGTCGACACACGGGGGGGGGAAGCATGCCCCCATAGTGCCGAGGATATCTCGGGCAAGTTTGACACATTTACTACGGTAGCTGAGCAAACTGCCATTCCAAACGTCAGCAATCTACACTTAATCGACAAAAAAACATGCAGTGAAAGATACATTTAAATCAACTAGTTATCTGGCAAGCAACTTACTATATTATTGGTATGTTTTCCAACAAATATACTGGCTGCTTCATGGTCCTTTGAGGGAAGTTAGCCACCTGTTCCACAGTGAAGCTGGACCTACCTTTTGCTTTTATTTACGAAATTTGCTCCGGACAGCCCAGTCTTTTCGTCCCACTGAGGAAACTCCAGTCCGAGGCTGCGGCCTACCCCCGGTTTGACAACCGCAGCTTCTCCATAGCAACCACAACTCCACTTGTTTTTCTTGAACAGAAATATTGCGAAAACACATTCGGTGTTTTTCACGTGTCCGTACTGAATGATCCGATCGGCACAGATATTTTTTAAATATAAAATAATCAATCTAATATTTCACTAAACACTTACAAGTGAATATCACTGGCAAGTTATGTGTCAAAAGGAAATCGTCAGCTATCCAAACAAGCAACCGAACAGCAACTGCAAACAAAAATAACAAGCATGCGATTTGTTTGTATGTTTTTCCAGCCCTAAAACGTTATCGCGCGAGTATGATCAGGTTAACGAGAATTCCTTTAAAACTCCTCCCATCGGGATGCCGGGAATATAAACGACCTCGGCATCTGTGGGGATTGTTTCTGTTCTGGAGTCCAGTGTGTCAGTAGCTTTTGCTCAAAAATTATATATATCAGATAAATCAATCAATTAAGTTAATAAGTTAACATAAATTTCCTGTACTTCACAGTCCAAATCTGCATAATTGTTTAAATTACAAATGGAATATTTCATTTCTGGAATGTAGGCTATACTCTATTACTGTTAGGCGTCTTATTTTAAGTCATAAACTAAAATACGTCTTAGTATTTGTAGAATAACGGTATGTGTAAAACATTCATATTCCGTCTTGCAAATTACACAACGTTTTGCAAGTCTTCTAAATATGTTTATTGCGTAATCCGATAACAAGTAAGATATCAATTTAAGATGTTTTCATTGATTACAAAGGGTATAGTGATTCACTAATCGACAATCACGTGTGTTTGTGTATCGCTGGGTCATTTATGCATTTTAAATGAAACATATTGCTTCTCTTTGTTATAATCAGCTCACATTCATACATTTATTTACAGAATCACGCGAATACAAAAAGCATAGCATGGATCGATTACATAATACAAAACTAAACACATGCTAAAATGACTATTAAGAATAAAACAAATGTTTATTGTGAAATGCGCATTAACAGTCTAGACTCCAAATCGAATACATGTCACGTGAAACCTAATCGGCACAATATGTAAAACACACGTACAGAACATCCATATTTGAGTAAAGCATGTGTCGTAGTATCATATGCATTAATCTGTTTTATTTCAACGTCATACGAAATATGTTACTTGTCAGTTTTCATTGTCTATGGGCATCAAGTTAATAGACGTGTAATTAAGAAAAGTAACTGTGCTCGCGTGATTCAAATATTATCAAAAGCAAGACCTCATCTGAGCCATATGACACCATGTCTTGATAATGTATATACTGTAGTAAAACTATATCCCGAATGACTGTGAGGCAGGAATACTGTCAATTATAATACGTTTCGTTGTATAATGCGCGGAGCTTGAGGTGTATCTAATAGTGATAATGATGATAATAATAATAAAAATGTACACCCCATTATTGTACAGCACTTCAGGGGCACGAAGTATAGTAAATTATTTCGTTTTCGGTAGCGAATTTACTTATTACTTTAAAATCTGTCCGTTCTCACTAATTTTTAAAGTTGTGTTGCTAAAGTAGCATATTTTTTTTTCTTTTCCATAATGTCCAGTCTTTTTAGATCATCTTGTAAATACTGGCTTACACTGCAGATTTCCACGTCTTTTAGCAATATTTATTAAACGAACTCGTGGGCTATACTGTATGCGTGTAGTTATAGGAAATGGACGATACCAAATCTGATGGTACACAAGTATATCAATCTTTCTCGCTGCATTATCTATAGTATTTAGACAGTTGTTTCGTATTATAAGTATACATCTACGGAATAAATGGTTGATTTATATTCTATGAGATCACCGTATTCTTATTATTATTTGTTCTCGAAACCTCTTTTGTTACCGCTCCCCCTCCTGGGCCATAATAAAATACAAAACCCCGAGCTACGTCTGGCTGGAAGAAGTTCGCTAAGGATGCGGTGAAGATGGCGATGAATGTGAAAAATAGTGGCGCTTATTATGAAAGTAATAATCACTTTAGAACTCACAGTCCTCAGCCTCTAAATTACGGGACTGGCAGCACCTATTTCCCTGGCTTAGCAGGTAAGGAACGCCCGTGGTTGACAATGTATGGCTCCTTTTCTGAGACCGGAGAGGCTGCGATTTCGGTGATGCACTGTGCATTAGCTAGATGGCTACGCGTCCAGCTAACTGCCCGACTTGACTGATCCGTAAAACGTTATATATGGAATAGTGCGTGGAATTCATATTCCGTGTTGCAAATTACACAACGTTTTGCAAGTCTTCTCTATATGTATACATATATATACACACACACAAATTTATATTCCTGGATGTGTTGTACAGCGACAGTATCGTCAACATAACGATGGGCGTTTCATTATAGTGAAAATGCCAGTAAATCGTAGTGAATTTCAGTTTTTGCCAAATCCTCACATTGCTAAATAAGTACAGAGCTGCACTTGTAATATGTTTATGTGTCTAAATAATGACTCCTTAAAGTATAAAAAAACAGGTTTCATTGTAAAAATCCGAATTGCCAGCGCCCCTCCCCCCGGACGATCTCGTATACCGACCCGCGGCCCGGAGGTGGACCGTGCACAGGTGTCTCAGAAACGCGGTCTCGCTAGCAGATCCCCATCCTGCGGACCTTTGTATTTATTTAATAGTGTTTAATAGTTTAGTAACGGAGTATTATATGTTGATGTAATACTCATTTTTAAGTGCATTACATCCTTAAATATTTGTTCAAGAACAGATTTCAAGGTAACTGGGAGTGTTTCTGCATCCTTCATTTGTCTTTATAAATACAGTAATTACACAGATGTGTATTATTGTTGTAGATCAGGTCCATCCATTTTCAGAAAGTTCTCATCTTATTCCTGACTCAGAACACTTTGAGCCTTGGATAAAACACCATTCCATTGTAGGTCTTTCTCACACATGTATGATAAGGACAAAAAAAGTTTCCACATTGATTGAGATCATATTCCATCATCAACTAAAGTTAAAATATTTGTACTCGTTATCATTATATCACATACAGTGCATCTGCAGTAGGGCTCTGACATACTTCAACCTTGAGATCGTATGTAGGTTCCTCTATTTTTGGTTTACTACCCTCCAAAGTAATAGCAATTTCTGGTTTGATTTCTAGTGCCATTACATAGAAAGCAAAATCTACATTTTTGTTGGTAATATTATATAGGTGTTATGTTGTACTAGAAAAGTCCTCTTGTGGTTCAAATTAAATTTACCAACAAGTAGACCCAATACCCAACTTCTATCACAGTGTTTCCCACCCCAGTCCTCGGGGAACCCCCCACACAGTTCACATTTTTGCTCCCTCCTAGCTCCTAACCAATCAGGAACACCGAATACCTGGTACAGGCCCGCTGGGAGCTGAGAGGAAGCAAAAACGTGGATTGTTCGGGGTTCCCCAAGGACTGGGTTGGAAAGCACTGCTTTATCTTAATAGTAATACTTAAGATAATGAGTCAATATGGCTATAATAATATTTATGTAATAATATAATACTTAAGATAATGAGTCAATAAAGCTGAAAGTCATACAAAAAAATTATAAAATTGTGAAACAATGAAGGTGCATTAATAGCATAGTAACAAGGTGAATTTCATTTTTATAAATGTATACATACTTGTTTAGTTCCATTAAGCATACAAGAGCAAACTTAAAAGCAAAGCAAGCTCTAACAAAGACAATCAAATAACATTTTATCTACAGTAGGCATCCTACTGTTATTAGGCCCATTTTTTCTTCTTTCTCTTTAGGGTTCACCTACAAAGCCCTCGTCTTTTACCACTGTTAGATTTGTAATGAATCGAAGAGGTGCTCGTTCTGTTCAATGACAGCGGTACTAGAAAAGCCATGCATGTCAGTTCGACAGCTACATAACTACCCCAAAACTAGCCAGAACAAATGTTTAACCTGGATGAATTGTCTTTTCAGGTCCTGATTCTGTACTGAAGCCACCCATTAATCTAGTGTGTCAGCCGCAGCAGCAGCCTTTCCAGGCGATGACACCATCTCAACCCCTCGGGCCTCCAGTGGTTGTTCCTTCCGATCCCCTACCATTTCCTCTGTCTGTTCCCGTGTCTGCCAAATCCCCTCCCTATGTCCAGATTCTGCATAGGTCCCCTGCCCCTACTCTGCCCCCCCCTAGTCCCAAGGCTCAGGAGGAGGAGTGTCAGGCAGGGGGAGGGGAGCAGGAAATCACCCTGGAGGAGCTCTGTAAGCCTTTGTACTGCAAGCTCTGCAACGTCACACTGAATTCGGCCCAACAGGCTCAGGCACATTATCAGGTTAGTCATCGTCGGCATATTGCCGGTTTTAGTGTCTTACATGTGACCCAGCTGCAGCTTCTTCCAGAAGACAAATTGCACAGCTGCCTGAATGTAAATTAGTCAGCAGCACATCGATGCAATCAAAACAGCAAAAAGTTTGTCCTTGTCAATTTTTGATGTAGTTTTCTGTTTTTAATAAGGTGACAAGCGGTATAGTCATAATCGCCTAATTAGATGCAAAACAGTGAGATATAGCATTCTAATTAATTGATGATGCCCTTCTAAGGCAAGCATTGCTTCATGAACTCACATTCACCCTATCACCCCAGTATGAGCGTAGATGATGCATGCTGATGCAATACAATGGATCAACCCGTGTTATCTGTGTGATGCTCAAACAATACTAATAATCAGTTTGAAAATCAATCAAGGTCTAGTCTTTGGATAAGCTCGTCAGGTATATTGGCGTGACAGCTTTATCTCAGGGTATTTCTTAAAGGTCATTAAAGAGAAGAATAATTGTTCACAGGCCCAAAGGTGTAGGGAAATACAGCAGTTTAAATAAGAATAGCATCACCAGATTCTTTTTGTAGTAACCTCTGTGGCATGTGGTATTATACTTATTGAGTTGAACTTTGACAATTTGACAGGTTACGATATTTTGATTATTGTAGTGGCCATACTGGTTCTAGTATCAAGTTTGTCTAAGTTACCTTAATGTAATTTGGAGGTCAAGAACATATAATGATTTTATATGAAGCAGTAGCAGGTATTTGGGGGAATTTTATTGCATCAACAAGTAGATGGACAGTACCAGTGCTTCTATGTGATGGACCAGTAGTTTTAAGCCATGTTTTTAAAGCTGTACTAGTATACCCAATACTTTCTTTTTTCTCTTTTGCTTACACCAAATATTATTATGAATTACTTGGAAAATGTCATTTTCAAGATATTTAAGCAATAACATGCGAGAAGGAGTGCGACTCTACTCCAGTATTTCGATTCAGTCATAGGCACAAGGCCGCAGGCAGGGAAAGCACAGGCAGAGCTCACGCCAGAGCAGTGGCGGTAAACTTTAGCCTCTTTTTAATATAATTATAAGAGATAATGTTGAAAAGAAATCGCCATTAAAATAGTGACGCTTGCTAAATTTCATTTCCTACAACAAAGTAAAAATCCTTTAATGGAAATTAGTGTCTTAAGCCGCGGATTGTTGCAGCTGTTCCGGTGGCACAAATGCACGTGTATGAGCATGGGATGTTGATATTAGCGTTGCGCTCAGTGCAGGCCTCGTTTAGGCTGGCACACTGGCACAGTAGGTGGAGCTGGCACCGCAGACTGCCACTCTACGTGTGTGGAGTCTTCATGTTCTTACCATGTGTGCGTGGATTTACTGTACGCCAGACCCTCTAGTTTCCTGCCACAGTCCGGAAACATTCAACTTGAGTGAACTGAAGTGCCAGTATTGACCCTGTGTGTGTTGACCCTGCAATGGCCTTGTGTACAGTTGTACTGTCTGTCCGACGTTGGTTCCCACCTCATGTCAATTGCTGTATATATTAATTAAATGGTTACTTGGTTATTCGCCTTAGTAATCAGTAGATTATTCAAACATTAACATGATTGATAGTGATAGCCCTGAGAGACATGTTTTAATGTATGGTGTGATAATATGTTATGTGGATTTTTTAATTATTATCATAGAAGCAAACAGAAACTGAATAGTGATTTATTTCCTTTTTAGGGTAAAAATCACAGTAAGAAGCTAAGAAATTTTTATGCTGGCAGTCAGCAACCACCTCCTTTAAGAATAACAGAGGCGGCAGAGCCCGTCTCCTTACAGCCCATAACGAATCCGCCAACAGAAAGTGCTACGGCATGCAAGCAGGTACAAACAGTGCAACGTAAATGTGTGCAGATCCCAGAGCATTAAATTATTTTTTCAACATTCTGTTGTTCATTCTTTCTGAAAATGGTAGAATAAAGTAAACTATTAAAATCACAATTATTAAATAGAACAAGTATATTTTACTCTTATGTGAATTTTTATAAAGTAGGTTGCAGTCATCTCTATTTTGACATCTTAATCAGCAGTATTATGTGTGAGTGCGTGTGTGTGTGTGCGTGTGCGTGTGTGTGTGCGTGTGTGCGTGTGTGTGTGTGCGTGTGCGCGCGCGTGTGTGTGCGTGTGTGTGTGTGTGTATGAGTGTGTGTGCTTATCGATGCCTAAATTAAGATGCAATCACATTATGCCTTCCTGAACAATAAGGTGTTCGTAAGGGAGGCATTAGCCTTTCCAGAAACACACATACTTTGCATATGAAGAGGCATCATTGCCACATGTTTCGTTAATGTATCATCTGCACTTCCTCAACACTATTGCATTATTGTCAATCTGCTCATTCCATGTAACTACCTCATCTGCGTATCACATTACTTATTACTTATTCATTATTATACCTACTTTCTTATATCTTGTAGTGCACTTTTATATTGTACTGTTTATCTTAAACCCCACCCCCCACACACACACACACACACACACACTCACACACTTCTGTGGCAAAAGAAATTCACTGTGTTCCTGGAGTACAATAAAACTTCAAATTAAAACTTGAAACAAAGACAACGCTGGAATGATGTTTAAGTAGATTAGATAAAGGCTCACCTTCGCTTGATGAATATAGTTGCACATTTTTGTCACTTTTTATTATAGGATAATAATAAATTGGGTAATTTATTATTGGATTTGTTTTTAACCCAGCGGAAGGACCGCCGTCAGTAATGTTACCTTTTGCACCCGCTTCATTGAAGGGCGCCAGTCGAGTGATCCTGGCCACGGAGAACGATTACTGCAAGCTGTGCGACGCCTCCTTCAGCTCCCCCGCCGTAGCGCAGGCCCACTACCAGGGGAAGAACCACGCTAAACGGCTGAGACTAGCTGAGGCCCAGCAGAGCGCCCCCTACCTGTGAGTCTCAGACTGTGCAAAAAGCAGTTTTATCCCCGACACATGTGCAGCAGCAAGAGTCCAGCATAGCAGCACAAAGACATGGAGCAGTAAAGCAAGATAGACAAGCAGACGTGTCGGTAGAAGCATGTAAACTGCAGGTGAGGTCAGGTTGGGGGACATGCGCCGATGCGGTGACAATCCTCGGGATTCACGGTGCTGTCCCACCCTCCGGAAACGACCGTCCATCTGCCGCAGCCAGGTGTTACGTGGGCGTCCCCTCGGCCCGTCAGCAGTGAGGGTCCTGCGAGCCGCATCTCCCTCGGGGAAACGCGCCGCATGGCCG
>JABFDZ020000037.1:8084907-8095360 GCA_019775955.2 Pollimyrus isidori
ACACAAGAATGAGGTGCGATGTCCGCCATTCTCAGAAATGGCACTGGAAATCAGAAAAGAATTCTTAGAAAAGAGAAGTGTGAATTCTTGCACAGTTAAAAACTCAATAAAGGCATCTAATATTTTTTAATATGTCCACCCATATATTCATCTGAATAAAATTAATATCAGATATTAATGGGGAAATGGGGAAATGGATGCTGGGTATGAATGATACTCAACATAGGAAGAGGACTATGGTAAGTTTGCCCGTTTCATCCCATAAAGTTCCTGTTTTATCACATACAGTTCCTGCTTCATCCCATACGGTTCCTATTTTGTCACATATGACAATTTCCTATTTCCTCCCATACAGTTTCTGTTTTATCACATACAGTTCCTGTTTCATCTCATACAGTTCCTGCTTCATCTCATACAGTTCCTGCTTCATCACATATGGTTCCCGTTTCATCCCAAACAGTTCCTGTTTCATCACATACTGTTCCTTTCATGATGTTTTATTGAAATATGATATAAAGTTTGTAATGGTGCCCTTCAGCTTATATTTAGCAAAGAAAAGTGCCATCTCTGTTGATGCCTAAATTCATTACTATGTCCACTGTGTCTCATTAGCATCACTGTGTTCATTAACTACATGGCCTCAGCTTACCTCTCTCATTTAGCAGAAGATTACATGCCTAATTTTCCATGATATTGTACCACTAATGACATCACCGAAGGTAAAGGACATAATTGCATATCAAAGGACATTACTGCTGTTGTTAAATGAATAAACAGCACAGTCAAAACCAGTTATGTATGCAAGCTTATGTGGTGGAATGAGTTGCCTGAGCTTTTAATATCATACTGCTTTCAGTCATATCCAGAAGCTTAAATTAAATGTTGAATTTAAAACTGCAAACACTGAAAGGTATTATTTCACCCTATATGTAAAATTTGTTTCAAATATATAGTTCACTAACTGCATCATTCTGTTGATTGTAACAACCCGTAAGAACCTGAAGGATACAAGTAGGGTTTGGATGAGACAGATGTGCAGTTGTGATGCTTTGTAAGGATCATTCAGCGAGCTACTTCAGATGCTTCTGGAATTTGAACCACTTTAGCTGATAACCCTCATATAGTTCACACATTTACTGTGTGTAACTCTTCATTGCCAGGGATTACATCTCATAAATGATTCTTGTGTTCCGTGGAATTTTCCTCATGATTTCACTTTTTCACCTACTGTATGTTTTTGTAACTTTTTTTTTTCTCCCCACAGACATTTACTATAGTTCTTGACTTATTGCCAAAACTTTGGTGTTTGACTTACCCCCATTAACCAAGCAAATATAATTGTTCGCTAATGGTGTATTAGACTAATGAGAATTTTATTATTTCACATGCTGTTGCTCAGATGTAATGGAAAACCACTGGGAAATCCATGTGTGTCTGCATCTCTCATGGGGAGTGAGATGGGACATGCATTAAGCACCCAGTTCAACACAGTGCTGGCATTCTATTCGCCTCTTCATTATCTTCCTGAATTCCAGAACCACTTATTGTCCAAGGCTGCATTTACGTTGTTAAATTACTGCAATGTTTTCTTCCCGGCATTATTCTTGTCAAACTTTTTAATCACGCCAAAAGATAAGGATGCTAATGACTCGTTAGCATTTTTAGATATTTCTTTGTCTTCTTTGTTTTGTCATTTCTTGCACGTAGGCCATTGAGCAGCGTAACTCTTTCAAATCTGGCTCTGGTTTCAAAAGATCATATCAAACCTGGTTTGTCTCTGCAAAGCTATTGCATTGACATGATGCACACTCCCTCTTCCAATTTTGAAGGTTTTTTTTTTTATTATTCCGTAATTAATAAACAGAGAAGTACTCTCAGATGCAGATGTACTGGATGTGCTGCCAACATCTGCTCTTCAATATAATCCCTGCCTTGTTCTGAATTCTCCAGATCAGGAAACTTCAGATCAGAAGTCTTTGTTTATTGTCAAAATATAATTCTGATTCATAATTAATTTAGGTTTGCAGCAAAGGATTTTAATGTTTATGCAATAGCACATTTTCCATTTTTCCATGCATATTAATTATGTGTGAGACAGTTTATATACAGCAACTTGTAATAGCTTTTTCAAGGTGTCATAACTTCAAGCTTTAAAATATGAAAATTATGGAGAAGTCTTTTTGTAAAAAAAAAAATAATAATAATAAAAAAAGTTTGATGTTGAATACATTTATAATAAGAGCATTAGGGTTAAATATTTTAAAATAATTGTCTACAAATTATGTGCATATTTGCAGTATACCCTCTTCCAAGCAGTTATCTAGTACAGGGTCATAAGGGGGCCTGGAGCAACATAAGGGCACATGGCAGGGTTACAGTACATCCTGGGCAGGACATCGGGTCATTGCTTGGCACACACAATGGGCAATTTAGAGACTCTAGTTAACCTAACCTAACATAGACGACACCCACAGAATAAAGGCAGAACAGAGGGTAGTATGGGGCAGGGGAGAGGCATATTTGCACTTATTTTTGTTGTACCTGTCATATTGTGTTATACCTAGTTCACCGCAGATGATATTTCTAATTTGAAAATGCCTTTTATTTCATAGCTTCTGACAGGGATTAAATATTCAATATAGATGCTTACTCTTGATCCTCGAGCTTTCCAAACCATGAGTGGGCATCATTACACAGAATCATGGTTGTTATTTCAAATCACCATGGCAATAACATATTTGCAAGAATTTGTTTTGCTGATGGATATTTACATATTTCCAGTCTGCCATGTCATTTATCATGTAATGACAACTATTGACTTATTTGAAACATTGAATTTATTATTCTCGCTTCAAGCAAAATAACACAACATTATGTTACTCTATATTGACCTAATGTAAGACGCAGTCTTTAAAGAGCATTTCCTGACGTTAAATATGTCCACAATCTCACGTTACAGGATTAATTAAGTGAAGCATGGGATTCTGCAGATTTCATCAAAAACACGCCAAAAAACCAACTTGATCCCTTCAGAATGCCGGGCAGATAAGGAGAAATGAACTTCTCTCTTGATGGCAGGCATATTGAGACAGCAGGTGCTGGACTATTTCCGTAGTCAGAACAGGGCGCCTAGCTTTAGGTCAACAAAGGCAGCCTTTCTTAAAAAAGGCACATGTGACCCATCTGCAGTAGTAGAATACACTGGGCAGCCTCACATTCTCTTTTTCTAGCTGCGTGTGTGTGTGTGTGTGTGTCACAGAAGGTGTTTGCCATCACATTTGACGGTCATTAAAACTGGATCTATTTGCAACCTCCTGTTTTTTCACTACACACACATTTGAACTGTTATGGAGGCCCCTACTAGTGCTTTGGTTACAGTAGGTGTGTTATATTGTACAATTATTATATGTGATTAGCAAAACTGATATCAAGCTCAGTATTTTTAGTCACTTTTCAAAGCATGTACCCATGCATTTGCTGACTCGGCCACTGGCATGCCATCTTTGAATCAAGTTCTTTAATTAATTAAGTTAATTAAGTAAGCTGAGGGTGAAATTTGTTGAATGCAAGAAGTGGCCGTGGCGACCCTGAGGAGACATTTGGGAACCAACATGATGTTCATCTAGCTATCCAGCAAGATATCAATAACTTCTTAGAGAATAAGGAATTTTTCATAATTTTATTTGCTTACATTCTGTAATAAAATTGTATTTTTCTGAAAAAATATACTCTTACTACCCAGATAAATATAACAGTACTTATAAAATATAAGATAAGGATAAGATAAATCTTTGTCATTGTCACTTGAACAACAAAATTTTATTATATTGCTTATAGCAATAAGTTAGACTGTACGGCTGAAAGACAGCTACAAATTCTGCAGACAGCAAAAACAAAAGTGCAAACTCAAATCGTTGGCTGAAGAATATCCTTTAATCAGCAGCTCTCAAAGCCTATAAAAAGCAATCCGGTTTTCACAGTATTATTACAGACAGCTGAACAAATAAATTTATGGCAGTTATCAAACCAGCAGATATAAATCACATACAAAACCTTGTGTACATGTACACACTCGGTCAGGCACATAGGCACTACATCAGTGTCAAGCATATTGAGACACAAGAATTGAACTTGTACCAATAAGGCAGAAAATGAATGGAAATCTGATGTTAAGACAGATGAAAGAAAAAGTGGATAAATTCTTATTTGTCATATTTTGACCCTATTAATTGGCCGATGCAGCCCCATCCAACAGCAGATTGATCCAATCAACTCCAGAGGATTAGTCAGTTTCTGACTATTCATTGGTCCATGCACAGTCTATTTTTTTTTACATCAGTTTCTGACCAAAGACATTACAGACACGTTCAATATAATATAACCAAGATGATTTTTTTTCATAGATGAATATGTAACTTAAGTTAACCATTAACATTGTAGTAACATTGTCAAAGGTTTCTTTAAACTCCGTTGTTTTATTAATTCATCCCATATTCACTAATTTGACTTCTCATTGATTAATCTGTTAATTTCCTTTCAAAGCAAATTTATAGTACAAAAAGAACATTTCATTAAGCTTTATTTGAGAAATCGGATGACGAACTGGAGGCATAACATGAAACACATCTGCAAGATTAAACCCATGAAAATCAGTCCAGTCACACAATAGTCTTTCCATGCAAACACATACACATACTGCCTAGAACAAAATGGCCAAATGCCATATCGTTTTTGCATATACTATAGTACCTAAAAAAGGTAAAGTAATAAACACAAACTCAGTAACTGTACCTTTGCTGCATGTCGTGTTATTTCTTGAAAAAAAATTTCGCGCTCAGCTCCTCTGCAATTGTGAAACTGTGGTGCGTTTATGATGCCATTTTATTGGCACACACCACTGGCTTTCATGTGATACTAATCTGAAGCATCTGCGAGTCTCAGTACATGTCCCTTCTTTGGGAAGACAGCGGTAAGATAATCAGTCAACTGTGCATTGGTGAGTAACTGCAAGAGGCTCTCAGGGCAGGTTCAAAGTCAACACCTCTGAGTAAATACTGAATCATACAGTGAGGACAAGGTGGCCTGCAATATAAGCAGTTATGAACAGATGGTTTTAGTGAACATGTCGTGTAAGATATATCTGTCAGCGCAAGATAATATTTTTTTAATATTACATACATTTAATCGCTAGGAGTGAATTGGGTTGGTGCTCTTCAGCAAGCTGCTACTTGCTTCAAAGTGTCGTGTTAAATCCACGAGGAGCATTAAAACATAGAAAATGTTAGCTAATTGTGTAAATCAAATTGACAGGTTTTAGGGAAACTGGCAGTGATAAAAATGTAATGTGCTGAAACATTCTGGTTGTGAAATATTAATGGTAATATTATGTGTTCAAAGTATATTGCCCATTAAGGTAAAAATTTATATGAATGAACTTTTAAACAGATATAATCTTTATAATTTATTTATGTTAATTCTGCATTTACTTTTTAATTAGCTATTAAATAGGCTGAGAAATTACAGGAATTCTGTAAAACACGGTAATACTTAAGTTGTAAAATCAAAAAGTTTCACAAAACAAAACAATTCTAGCTCTTACTTCCATATTTATATCATGACAACGATAACAGTGTTTAATTTTGTGGATGCGCATCGACATTGTACTAAATTAAATTTACTGAGAGGCACAATCAGCATTTAATTTTTTATTGCTGCTTTGACTAATAGCCTTTCAGGATTTACATGGTGTTAGTAATGAGTATCCTGACATTTCATGTCCATGTAACTGATAACTTCCTCCATAATTTGTTTGAATGTGCCACTAATGATGCTGTCAGCGTCATGGCAACCAGGCCAAGCGCACACACAATGTCAACAAAATGTCAGCGGATGAGATGCTTCCCTTGAATGGCAAACATAGAGGAACACTAATGTACTAATACTAATGTACTAATACTAATGTACTAATGTAATATGTAGCACTGAATATAGCAAGGTTCAGATGCACAGTAGTTCCTTTGTGATATAGTGTCACCATATTGATGTACACTGTACATGCATTTTTAAATGTCCCAATACAAAATATTTCCAAATTTAAAATACTCAATGCAATGTATAAACAAAAATATCGCGAAATGCTAATACAACCAAGTTTATCATTCGGGTTTCAACTAACATTTTTCATTTATTGTTATTTAACTAGTAAATATAACTATATAAGTAATTTTATAGGCCTGATAAGAAACATATATTCATCTTTTTTCAGCAAACACAAGCAACCTGATCGCAGTCTTAGAGTTATTCCATGACGAGACCACCTACAGGAAATGCAGACACATGCTCATCCCAGTACAGTGGGTTTCACCCTTACTGGTATTATAGTTAAATATTAACTGTGATGTTCTGTTAAAGGCCTGTGGTCATGGATTTGTTGCTGTGTGGCAGTCGTGCTGGAAGAGGTAATGGCGGAAGCTAATTGCTAATCACATGTGGGTCAGAGAGCATTTTTCAAATATTGGGATACATTTTGTTTTGCACATTATAGCCAGGTAATATGTGAGATCCCTGAGAAGAAAACCTGTGACCTAAATAAATATAACTGGTATATTTGAAAGGAATTTCAAGTTTTTTTTCCTTTTTACTCAGTGTTAAAATTATTTGAAGTGTTATATGAATGGAAACATTTGAGCTTTATAAAATGGGGAAGGAGACACACAATGACTGGAATTTTTTAAGGGACAAATTAAATCATTTCCAGCGCTCCACATTCCCATACAGTCTTCATTTGTAACACAGTCGCGCTGCCTCACTCGGACTCCCTCATGGATCGCAATAAAAAATGTAGTAATTAAATGTAAGGAACAGCAGGAACCACTGTGCTATTCTGCTGAGACAACTAGCACATTTCAAATGTAATGCCTGTGGACAGCTCTGTGAAAGAAAACAAGGCATTGTAGTGAAAAAAAATTCTTAAAATCCTTGTAATCTAAATAGTGCATGCACATGGATACAGATGTGGTTATAAAACAATGAGTCATACTATGTAATTCAGCTTGCCATTAGTCTTCCTCAGCTATTTGCAAACACAGCCAAGTCGTGGGTAGACTGTTTGTTTATATTCTATATAACATAGCATTAAGTAAAATATTGATGTTCAGGAGGAACAATGTGTAAAACAGTAACCTCTTCTAATACGTCTTTCATAGAATGATACTGTACATGTCGTATTGCATAAATGTCCCACATGTATTCCCGAGGAACTGTATAACTTTTTATTCATCACACTTAAACAACTAAGGGGAATCACTAGCTTGTGTAAATTCCACCTAGAGTCTTATGTCACTCCAAGGTCCTCTGTCTCTATGTAAATGGGGCTACAATACAAAACCCGTGACATGTTCAGAAATGGTCAAACAGTTAGGATGACCCATTACCACTTAGCCGATTGTGTCAGAAAGAAAAACAGATGAGAGGTGGAAAGACTCCTCACTCCGACTAGAGATGGTCGGGACTAGAACATAACTATATATGGGACATGGGTGTTTACAGGATACAGGACTTAATCAGCAATGGTGTATATTAGTGTGAAATCGGGGATAATAGTGTCAATCCAGTTATATGCATGGGAGTTATTTTTATTGTATACCTTGATTAGAATTTCGTAAGAGATCTTTTCAGGCTTTTATTCACTTATGGGCCACATGCAGTCTCTCCCAACATCTTTGCATTTTCATTTATCACCTGAAGTCTAATAAGTTTAATGGTACCAGATGCTGTGAAACATAGGCACAGGAGCAGGTAAGATGGTAGGAATCATTCCTGAGTGTCCAGAAGGGAATTTAATTCTTTTTTTCCCCTCTGTGTACCAACCCCTGCTTCCCTGGAAGCATGTTTCTTTTTTTGGCGATACTCTTCAGCAGCCCTCCATCACTGAGCTCTAGGTTCTGAGAGTAGCTAAAATATTGTTGGATTTCTGTTTCCATGGGTGAGTGTCTGTGCGTCTCTGCCATCCCAACCATGGTACGAACCATGACAACTTTTAAGTGATAATCAAAAGTGTAAGAAAAAAACACCTTTGGCTAGAAAACTGCGACAGTTTTATTATTCGGTAGAGTTAAATCTGTAATTTTTTATGTTTTGAATGTTGGGAAATTTTAGAATAAATTTCTGTTTTATACAGACCAATTATACAGAGCATTTCACATACCGTGCACAGTGGGAGTTCTCAGCTCCTCACCGGTGTCTCAGCAAGATGGAAAAAAAAACAGGGAGATGACAGGTAGAGGTAGATAAAAGCAGATCTGAGGCAGAGCGGACAGCACTTGAAAGAGCAGGCGCATGGTGAACAGATGAAATGCAGCCACTGTTTGCTTATTGAAATAACAGCCTCGTGATATGACATCCGTCCCCTGCCGGTTGGAAGCCGTACAGCAATCAGCACAACTTTACATCCCGCAATCTTTTACGACTTAAAGATTGAAAATTAAAACGTCAATTCATTCGAAAATACAGAAAATTGTACAGGCATTATTCTCCAGGTGAGAGACTTGAATCAGTGCCAGGAATATCCGTTCATGCATTATACTGGCGGGTATTTGTAGTCCGGTGTTAAACGTCTCCCACTCTGTGCAGTGTTTTCATGTTCTGCTAGTATCCAATTGGTTAAGCGGTTAAGAAGTACGTGACCATGGATACATGAATAATACATTTTATTACTGTTTATTTCATGGTTGTGCGTATACATGTATTCTAGTGTTGTGGCTTAGGTGTCACAATTGTAAGGAAAATCAGAGCCAAATAACCATACAACCACTAAGAGTAAACTCTGCCGTATTTGTGTGTATCTGTACAATTCACTTACAGTGACCCTGAATTTAGAGTTAATATTACAAGTGATGAAAGAGTAATGGCCGTGAGTGTGGAGTGCTGATGGTCTGCAGTGCTCTCCTCAATGTGCTTGACCATGCAGCAACATTCTGAAAATAGAACGTTTAACGCAGGCATCTGTTCCACGAGACCTGGTGAAGGTTACTGAGTACTGCGCGGGTTAGCAGGTCAGGACCGATTAAGGCGAGGGACACTATTATTGTTGTGTGCAACTTCCCCGAATGGTAACAGCCTAACAGGTCCTCCCAGCCCTAAAAGGCTTTTTAGTTCCTACTGAAAATGCTATTTGGTTTGCCTTTAGTTATTTTAAGACGTTGATATATTCCTGTTAGCTCTTTTCCTTACACAACATGACAGAGCAGCAGGGTGCTAACATTTTTCATTTTACTCTCCAGGGACAAATTATGTGCTATAAATATAAGTACGAGTCCCTCTCCCAAACACATTTATTTAGTCAGCAACACTGTTCGTGGTCTTTGTTTCTCTTTCTTTTAACAGCCCGTTCCTTATTGAATCATTGCCGAAACCATGAAACGAGGTTAAACCACACTGTAGGAGGTACCAGGGTCTGTGCCTTTTTGTCTGGTTACCCTGAGCACACAACTGTCTCTAAGGAGGAAACATTTACATTTTTTGATCTTCAATGCACAGATAGGCAAGAGAAAAAATAAATAATTCAACTGAGGCTAATTATTCCATATGTAATACGCTACATGCCTACATGCATGTTATGGCTGTTTTTTTTTTTTTTACTATTTACACTGTGATACGACAGATTAAGTACGTCACCTAGAACAATAACATTCTGTAACACAGAACAAATTCAAAAGCAGTGGAAGATAGAAGACCTGCATACATTTACTTGTAACCTGTTATTTTGTGTAACTAGGTTTTTGAGAAATGAGCAACATGCACTTTAAGTGAACAATAATTTGCATTTGAGGATTTGCCTTGCACTAGATGGAAAACACAAAGTACCGTAAGCATAATAAACCAGCAATGAGTCGCTGAATAGCCTTGAACAAATCTTACCTTTGGCCGCAATATTTTCTTTGGACTGTGCCACCAGTCCCATTCTCATTTAAAGATTGTGGCTTGCAGTGTTTCTGTTCAAGCTCCTTCCTAGAAGTTGGTTTTTAGGGACACAGTTCTGCACCTTGTCTGGGTCGAGTGCCGGTGTCCCCACATGT
The DNA here is from genome assembly GCA_019775955.2 of Pollimyrus isidori. Lineage (NCBI taxonomy): Eukaryota > Metazoa > Chordata > Actinopteri > Osteoglossiformes > Mormyridae > Pollimyrus > Pollimyrus isidori. The sequence goes on from JABFDZ020000037.1 coordinate 8,094,984, forward strand.
GTGACATAGCTCAGGGTGCACTAAGAGTGACAGGCACAATGGACTCTCATGCTTAAAATTAGTCAGCCAAGCATTGTGTTTGCATGTGCTTAAGTAAGTGTGTGTGTGTGTGTGTGTGTTTATTATGTTCCCCACAATGTAATAAAAACCTGTTATTTTGACATCGTGAGGACCATTTTCCAGTCCACACAAAGATCTGTTAATGCAATCAAAAAACTTAAAATGGCGAAAGTCTCGCATTTTTGTTTCGCTACTTACAGTTAAGGTTAGGGCTGGGTAGGGTTTTAGGTCGTCATGGTTACTTACGGTTAAGGTTAGGGCTGGGTAGGGGTTTAGGTCGTCATGGTTACTTACGGTTAAGGTTAGGGCTGGGTAGG
>JABFDZ020000037.1:8096595-8107106 GCA_019775955.2 Pollimyrus isidori
GCTGACTGCGGGGGGGGGGGGCATGATACATTGCTCATATACTTGACAGCCAGTCCATCCCTGAAAATAAGCATTCTTTACTGGATTTCGTGTAAGATGTTGATCCATGCCCCTATATATGGCGTATAAACTTCGGGCACAGAAACACAATCACACCTACCTGCTCATGAGGAAATTCACAGAACAAGGGAAGAGTATGCAGTCAGGCAGGGGTGGGATCTCAGCAAGACTGCTGCTTACTACACTACCATATTTGTTACAGCGTACAAATCATTTATGGATTTTTTTTTCACTAATGTTTGGCCAGCAGGGGGCGCTCGTATAGTAATCACTGTTACAGAGTCAGAATAAAGATGCAGTGCTGGCATGGTGGTGCAGTGGTTAGCACTGTCACCTTAAACCTTCGGGACCTGGATTCTCTGACAAGGTTCCAAGCATGTGGAGTTTGATGTTCTCCCCGTGTTGCTATGGGGTTTCCTCCAGGTACTCCGCCCCCCCCCCCCGCAGTCCAAAAACATGCTGAGGCTAAGTGGAGTTGCCAAATTGTGTGTGTGTGTGTGTGTGTCAGTGTGTGTGGTTGCGCCCTGCAGTGGGTTGGCTCCCTGTCCTGGGTTGTTCCCTGCTTTGCGCCCGTAGCCTCTGGGATGGGCTCCAGATCCCCCATGACCCTGAACGGGACAAACCTTTTCAGTAAATGGATGAATGAATAAACATGCTGATTTGGAGGTGCTGCATAGGAAGGGTGCTGGGCTCCATTAGACTGAGAAAAATGATAAAGTGCTTGTATAACAAGCCGAACAATGCAGAACATCAGTCTAGTGAAATGCATAAAATTTTAACATTTATAATCTCTCATGCACCGATACAATACTACTTTCGGCCACATAAATTTAAAAGAAATATAATATTTAATATGAATTTGCAGTGGGTAGTATAATTTAATGTTATTATACCAATATGTATTGTTATGCTTACATAAAAAGTATGTCTTGTAGAAAATAACTTGCAGTCACCCTAATGGAAAAAAAAACTATTATAGGGATTTTGTACTTATTGCAATTCAATAGAAATCCACATGATGTCTCTCTTCCATAAAACCAAATTAATTTTCTTCTTCTTGCTTATAAAATCCACCTTCTATTTAATTAGATTTCATGAGGCGCCTGCTTTCTCAGTCTTGATTATGTTAAGCCTTTAACATTTTTAAAAAACTCTCAGCACACATTTGTGTGTGTGTGTGTGTGTTTAAGTATCTTCACAGATCTTAATGTACATACCCTTGACAAAGGAGAGACATCAATGTCTGGTCACACCATGCACAGTCCAACAGTGGGAAGGTTTAGCCACTATTGTTTCTTTTGAACTACTGAAAATTCCACACCACAGTTTTGGGGAGGGGGGGTGTTTCACGTACTCTAGGTTGAATTATGTTATTTGCTCGTTCTATCATTCTCAGCTAATTCTATGTCGTACGTCAGAGCTATAGCTTCAGATTTAGAAGTGCTGGTCTTCATCCTGGCTACTTCACGCTGCTCTTTAAAATGCTCCACAACACAACCAAGGTCACAGCTCTACAAACCCAATAGGATCACATCATCTAGAAAAAGCAAAGATGTGATCCTGAGGGCACTAACCCGGATGCCCTCTACCCTTTGACTGTGCCTAGAAAGTCCACGAAAAATATGAGCAGAATCGGTGACAACGGGCAGCTCTAGTGGAGTCCCGAGTTTAGCTTACTGCTGGAAATGCAAACCAAATTCTCATGCCAGTTATACAGGAACCTAATGGCCTGTAGCAGTGGGTCCAGCACCCTACATCTCAAATCACCCTGCACAGGAAGCCCTGTGACACAAAGCTCTATGCTATTTCCAAGTTAAAAAGACATCTATAGAATGAGTGGAGAAGTTCCAATGAACCTTCCAATATTCTTTGTGAGGGTAAAAAGTTGCTCCAGTTTTCCATGACTGGGACAAAATCGTTCCAGCTGGGTCCAAGATTTGACCCATGGATGGATGTTCCTTTCAAGTAGGGGGAGGATGTTGCAGAGGTATGGGCACCTGGGTCAAGGGGGGCCAAAAAGAGAGCTTTATCCTTTCACATAATCTGCTGGCATATTTTGTCAAAAATGGGTGAAAATGTTATATTGCATTTGTGAATCGCGGAGAAGCATGCCATTTTATATTTGGCCTGTTGTTTTAGTGCCAGTCAAACAAACTCATGGTCTTTCAAACAGCAATGCCTTTCGATGCAGAAAAAAAAACAGCAGCAACATTTTTCTTCGAGCAGATTTTTGTTTTATATGCCTTAAACATTGGAGAGGTGATACACATTTCATAGATTTCCAGCAGACTCAGAAAGATGCAGTGGTCAGCTGAGTGAATTGACAGCCCACTGAATACATGTGTATTATTTATATGTATGATTTCTGTATTTTTGCTGTATGATTTATGTAAATTAGATTTCAGTTTGCAGTCAATTCAATTTGTCTCCTTTTTCATTTTCTGAACTTGTTAAATGGCATTTATAAGGCAATTTTAAGTACAAACAAAAATAATGTAAAGAAACAATGTCTTGAATCAAATTGTGATAATTATTGATATAGATAGTTGTATAAAAAGATTGTGATAAAATACCCAAATTCAAATACCCAAATTCAAAAAATTTCACCCAGCCCCAATCTGATATCAAAAAAATGTTTTACATATTGTCTGTCAATCATTAGACACTCTGCAGCATTAACTGAATAGGGATAGAATTCTCACCTTCAGAAAGATTAGGAAAAGATCTTTTCTGGGAATACACCAGCTAGAATAAACTTAATACACCAGTTAGAAAAAGCATTAAACTGCTCACACATGCATCGAGGCGTGGTGTGAACTGGATAGTTGACAATGTCATGGGTCAAGGGACCTTGGTGATCATCTTGTCCCCAGGCACGTGCAAGACATAGGGTTGGCGTGATCAACCTCCATGCAATGTTCCAGAGGTATACCAGCCAGGACAGCCTAACAACATCCAGAGCCTTCAGAGATACCCCTGGAGCCTTACCCTTGAAGAGATTTTTAACCTCATTGACCTGGTAATTTGCAAAACCTCCTCCAAGTCCACCAACTCTACCTTCTCCTTGGAAGGCATGTCACCAGGATTCAGGAGCTCCTCAAGGTGCTCTTTCCTCCATCTGAAAATATCCCCAAAATATCCCCAATTGAGGTCAACAACAGTCCATCCCTGCTGTAAACAGCAAAACCCTACTTCCTTCAGAGTGGTTGCCTAACAGTTACAAGAATCTCGTGAAGACTGACCAAAAGTCATTTCCTTGGATTCGCTGGACTCCTTCCTCTCCTGAGTAGTTGCATCTACAATTTCTAAAGCCACACTTTTTTCGGACTGCTGGGACCTGTCAGCTACCTCTGTCGTCCCGTGAGCTAACCAAGCTGAAAAGACCTTCTTCAGCCTGACGGCTATTAACTGCTGGTGCCCACCATCATATTTGGGGCTTTGTGCCACCACAAGCACTAGCAAGCACAGAAGATAGCCCACTCAGGCTCAACATCTCCAGCCTTCCTCAGAAAGTAAGAGAATTTCTGTCGAGGGTGTGAGTTGAAGATCTCCCAAACAGGAACTTCTACCAGACAATCTCAGCACACTCTCACTATACGTTTGGGTCTGGAAGGTTTGTCCAACATTTCCTCCCCTCATCTGATACCTGAAGGTGATCTATTGATAGCTCAGCTCCTCTCTTCACCTGACTATACAACACATACAGTTGCCAATCTGATGATACAACTACAAAATTGATCATTTCATCTATCTGGGGTATTTTGGTGTCAGATGCACTTATGGACACTCATGCATAAATGTGGTGTTCATTATGGACAAATTATGGCTAGCTCAAAAGTCCATTAATAAGGCAACACTCAGACTCAAATTGGGCAGGACCTTCCTCCCTATCACACCCTTCTAGGTTTTACTGTATTACTCATTACTAATCATTACTGATATTTTACTGGTTTTTCTGTATTACTGTCTCTAATAATGTTTAATGTATTGCAACACATCCATGTAAAGTGCTTTGGGATGAATCTGTTGTGAAAGGCACTGAATTTGATTGGATTGGATTGGATTGCTCACGAGTATCAAATTCCCCAGTAGAACAATGGCATTCCTAGAGGTTGTGCTTTCCAGCACCCCACCCAAGGTCTTCAAGAAGGCCATATCCTCCAAAATGATGCTCAGTGGCACTGAATCAAGCAGCTATGAGCAGACCCACACGTGCCCAGTGCTTCTCACCTAGGATAACTGCAGAGTGGAATATAGTCTAGCCCCTCAACAGGTGTTTGGTTCCATAGCCCGTGTTATACATTAAGAAGAGCCCAACAATATCTAGATTGTATCTCATCACCTCCTGCACTAGCTCAGGCTCCTTTCCCACCAGAGAGGCTACGTTTCATGCTCCTAAAATGGAGGATTGGTCTGCTAAGGCCCTTTCCTTCAACTGTCGCTCATTGGACCTCAGCAGGTGATGTGTGCACAGTAGGGGGGATCCATGTATAGTGGTACCAAACCCCATGGGTGGATGGCCCAACCATCAAGCGCTCCCATGTGAGTCCGCCCCCCGCCCTGGGTCTAGGGAAGGGCCCCGGACTCCCCAGTCCAGACGAGATTACTAAATCCTTGATATTTTACTTCATGGGGGTCACTTCTGTCTGGCCCACCACCAAGGAGCAATTTGCCATGGGAGACCCTACCGGGGGCAATTACCCCAGACAACATAGCTCCGAGGATCATGGAGATGCACAAACCCCTTCACAAAGATAAGGCGGTGATTCCTACAGTAGATTCAAGGATTCAATATTTTATTGTCACATATCCCAAGTGCAGTGAAATCCTTATTTGCTGTTAGTTCACAGACTCATATCAGATGAGGGTTGAGTTGACTATGTACTGTAAGCATCACTCACAATAGTTCAATGGTAAAGATTTAATACATCAGAATGTCAGGGTTTTATGAAAAACGCATAATACTGATCAAAATTGGCATTGGGTATTCCAGGATTTAACTGAAAACCATGCACATCAGTAAACTCTTGAGGTCCAAAATGTCCAAACGCTTAATGGGCACATGCATCAAGACAGGATACCAAAGCAGTTTAACAAAAATTAATTTAATGTGGATGGGAGGGGTAGCTGATGATTATCATCAATTAGATTAAATACATTGGATGCACCCATTTTACAGAATTGCTTATCCAGTCCATGTCTATGAAGCAGGGTCCACCCTGGGTGGGGCACCAGTCCAAAACAGTGAATAAAGGATTATTAAGTTTGAAGAACATCAGAGAAAGGAACCTAAATAATACTCTCATTATGTAATGGGGGGCAGGGCGAAGGAAAAAGAGAGAAAACACAGAGTGGCTCACAGCATACAGAAGACTTTAATAAACTCAAAAAGAACATAAAGGGAAGAACCAGAAAAGAAAGGGACCACGAGGGGCAATAAAAAAGAAAAACAGGAAAACGAGAACTAACTAAAATTAACCAGAAAGCAACACAACTAGGGGACAGAGCAAAAGTGGGAACTAGCCTGGAAAACATCCACAGCTACAAACATTAAGTAGCAGCTTCAATGAGAGACTGAGGAACAGAACAGAGGCAGGCACTAAATACATTAATAAGAAAGACTAACAATGGGCAGATATGGACTATAAAAAACCAGGGACATTAAGAGTAGGTGAGGTAAATTAAAGGATACAGTAATGGGAATGTATACGCAAAATGAAACCAAGAGAACAAAACATAACAAATGTTAAACAAAGAAAAGAACAAAGTAGTTGGGGTTGGCTAACAAAAGGATGTCTGGATGATGGCTGACCACTTAACCCATTAAGTCACACTGCAGCATAGGGAAATACACTAGGTACTGAGGGGCTACAAGACGGAGGAGGGAACAGGATGGCCAGCGCCCCCTGCTGGCCAAATGCTGAAAAGACAGGTGTCACAGGGCCAGACGCGCCGATCCAGACACTTTGTCCTGCCTTGATTACACATCTTGTTTCCACTAAAATATGAACTTTGTTACTTTTTTTAAGTTTTTAAGGTACACATTTTATTTCCGTTTGATTTATTAGATATTTAAAGTTTAGTTTACTAAAGAAGTAGCCAAGCTAGCCCCCTAAGCATTTATCGTGTTTGCTTTTCAGATCACAACACATATTAAGAAATCCAATGCCTGGTAATAAAAAGCTACCAGTTCACCTAAACTGTAGGTATGGATCGCGCTTAGATACTAGAGGAAACCCTCCTGAGGGCAGGAGACCATGCAAAGTTTATAAACAGAGCGTGGGGTGGGAATAAAGCCCAAGTTCTGGGTGTGTGCAGGGATTCAATCTTTCTGTCTGTATGTCTGTCTGTCTGTCAATCTGAGTTTTTCATTAAAACTGTCCCATTTTCACATTTGCTGCAGCAATTATGGCAATTTCCTAAAAGCAGATAACTCTTCTGTCACTGGTGGCCTTTTATTGCATTTCACTAGCAACATGCATGTCTTCAGGCTGTCAGTATCGATTACTAACCATGGATGTTTTGTTCATTGTTGGAATATTTCATCTTAAAAAAATTAGGACATACTCCTGGCCTGGGTATGTAGCCACAGTAAAAAGAATATGACAGTAAAAAGAATAAATAGAAAATAATATATTTTTTTAATGTAATCAGCTCAAATCTGCCAAAGATACATCTTATTTTCGTGATAGACAAATGGCGGTTGGAACACGGATTGATGGATGAACAAATGAACTTTTACAGCATGAACATTTTTTCATTTTCTACAATGGAATGATGATAATCTAAAATCTCCAAGATAAGAATAGAGTTTGTACTACTGACATTGAATATACTACAATAAAACTTAGCACCAAGACACAAAAGCTCTTGTTGCCTGGAGCAACTTCTAGAATTGGCTGCAGTTAGATGCATTCTTCTTAGAAATGATTACCTATGTGAGAGGATTCAGCATCAGGAAATGCAACAGATTTGCTAGAGAAGACCAGCAGGAAGACTAAACATTTGTCTTGGGCAGTAACTAAAGGTGACTTTATTATTAGACTTGTATTGTGTGTGTGTGTGTGTGTGTGGGTGGGTGGGTTTGCATAGACCACATTTGAGGACCAAATTGTAGTAAAACTGTAGTAAAACCTGAAATTTCCCTACTTTTGGGGACATCTTTTGAGGGCCCCATTTGGATAACCAAACTCCCTGAATACAATCAGAAAAATAAAATGCATAAAGCCTTGTATTTGGGTTGGTAATTTATGGTTAAGGTTAGGAATGGGTAGGGGTTAAGGGTGTCATGATTGGGATTAGGGTTTTTCCCATAGAAATGGATGGTCTGTCCCCATTTAGATAGAAAGACCAGCCCTCAAAGATATTAATACAAGCATATTTGTGTGTGAGTGTGTTTCCATTTTATTGTTTTTTCCTTCCTTTCATCTAATGTTGTTCTTTCATATTTGTTTTCCTGTGTTGTGTGCTGCACTAGTACACAATATGAAAATAAATTAAATGATTACCTAAATTCCTAAAACAATAAAAACAGCTCTTATTAAAGTATTTTATCACAATGCTTAAAGAGGTATTTATGTACAGCCATGCTGGGGAAGAACATCAGCAATGCTTTCATTTCATTTTCTTTTTATTTGAGCAATAATGTGTATAATGAAAAAAAATGTAATGTAGAATACTTTGTAAAAGCATATGTTGAAGCTTATCCATTCAGATTTATTATGTAGCTATACCCATCAGTAACTTATTGAGAGGGTCAAATAGAAATATCACTTGATTTGTGAGATGGCTCCTTTGGCAGGTAGAGTCAGGTGTTCCAACTTTTTGCAATTGCTCATACAAGTGAATCTGACTTTATCACCAATTTTCCCAACTCCATCCTCGGGGAACCCCAGTCAGTCCATGTGTTTGCTTCCTCTCAGCTCACAGTGCACCTGTGTCTGGGTTGGGAAACACTGCCTTAACGACTTGGTTCATCCTGGTGTTCTTGCTTCTGCTACCCTGTAGGAATCTACAGCCCTCACAATGCCACAAGCTCATCTCTCATGCTCCTTAGCACATTTCTCCAACACCCTGAACCCTCCCTTACTTCACCCCTTCGTGTGATATTCCATTTCACTCACTGCCAAAAGAGCATCATTATTTTATCTTTCCACGTGTGCTGGCCATCTCTTTCCTACCCAAAATTCATTTCTCTTAAACTATACTATATCCCCTCCTGCACAACAAAAGTTGTCGAGGTCAGAAAGAAGACATCCAGACTAGACTAGAAACAACATTTTGTTTCAACCACCCAATTGAGTTCTCTGTGAATGTGACCCTTTATACCCAACTGCATTTGTACTTTCTGAACCTAAACTTTCCACCACTGGCCTCCAGTTCCCTGTCCATTCTCAAAAGCCACAGATAGTTTCACAATGTTGTTATAAAAAAGATAGATGTTGCACCATGTTCATTATGCTTATGTAGTGCATCATGCTTGAATACTGAAGGCTTCACTCTTCTATGTAACTGATATATTAGATACGTCATAATGGAATTGTATTAAAATCATGATCATTTTGCAAAGGCAAATTAATCATAATATCTAGTTCCATTTTTGCCCTGGAACTGCTTCATTGTCTAGTTGGAACGGGCTTAGTGAAACCATTGATATTTGTTTTGGGATATATATTATGTCTTGCTGACAATAATATAGCGAACTAAAGATACTGACGCTTCTGACGACTTTGTAGGTAGCCGAGTTTGAAGAGATTATAATATGTTTGCATTTTTAAATCCATTCGGTTTGGCAACAACTTCAGCTACTTGCAAAGCAGGCCTATTGTAGTACTATAGGCATTACTGTGTGTGAGTATTGCAAGAGCTGGAAGTACTGCTTTCATTTGTGGAGCCCTCCAGCTTACCAACCTTCCTGAAGTTCAAAGGCACCTTCTTTCTACAGGCTGGGCCCATCCTCAGCCAATTTGCTATTTACTAGGCCTATAGAAATCATATACGATGTAGAAATGCTTCATATCATACAAATGAAGGGCTTAAGAAAGATAATGGAAATGACAAGCAAGGGTGTGAGTGAAAAGTGTTCAGAATTAACATTGTCTAGGCTGACATTTATACATATGAATTTTAAAGAAGAACATTAACATCCCTAGTTCCTTCAAAATGGTGCCTTTAAGATGTTATTTAGGCTGCTAATTTTCTCTGGAGCTCACATGCTGCCATATCAACATTTTCTACCTCCTCATAATACTGGCTTACATGAGTGACCTAGATTCCCTTCCCTGTATTTGAGGGTAACAGAAGATCACACACTACAGTTTTAATTGCTTCCAAATTTGAACTGCTCGGCATGAATGCAGATCGTGGATGGTCCAGTTTAATAAACACTGGATACATCTCTGTTGCTAAAACATGCTCCAAGGTAGAGAGATCATCTAATGTGATCCAGTAATATATTAATATAAGTGGACGAAGCACTTGTTATGGTCTTGAGTGGTTTATTTTTTGGGGTACTTGTTTGTGTTTGGTCTCTCCAGGAGCTGACTCCACTTTAAGATGATTGATTGATGGCGGCTTGTGTGAGTCAGCTGATTTGGACCAGCTGAGCAGCTGGAGAGGTTAAAAGCCCTAGAGGATCCGTGGCAGGGGGAGGAACAAGCAGGATGTCAGCCGCTCCTTTTTGCTCCTTGCTTGCACCAGGGCCTAAATAAATAATTAAGATCTTTTTGAAAAACATCCCGTCGTTTTCTTTTGTTATGGCCTATGCGAGCCTGGGTCGTAACGGCACTTTATCCTTAGACCCCTGAATTACCCCAGTTAAACCCATAAATTATCTCAAACAAATCAAATGAAATGGAAAGACACTGCAACATTTTAAAATACCAATTTAGCCTGTAATATTGTGCACATGTCTGAGACGTACAGTGTGCTGATCTGGGGGTGGCTACTATTCACATTTAATTATTAATAAGTACTAATAATATTTTTATCATGCTCTGAGTCTCGCCCACATGCAGTTGACAACACTCCCGCTCACTGGAATATCAAGTGGACTTGTCTCAATTAGTTTCACCTGTTTCTTGCAAGTTATATGGACGCTTAATGAGTTGTGCCTTCAGTGTTGTTGTGCACACTAATTTCTTGTTCCTAAGGGGCAGTCTGAGTGTTAGCTCCAGTTTATGGGTTGCCTGCGTATGACTTTGCTTCCTTCTGTTTTATCTTTGATTTTTATTGCCTTGATTCTCCTTCATTGTAATGTTTGACCTCGATGGGCCTTAGCGTCCCTGCCGAGTATCATGTATTTGATTTGTGTTTTCAGAGTGACAACAATACACTCACCTAAAGGATTATTAGGAACACCTGTTCAGTTCCTCCTTAATGCAATTATCTAATCAACCAATCACATGGCAGTTGCTTCAATGCATTTAGGGATGTGGTCCTGGTCAAGACAA
>JABFDZ020000037.1:8119178-8132742 GCA_019775955.2 Pollimyrus isidori
TGCTGAACTGGTTGGTAAAAACAAAATCCTGGTCTGGATTTGTAGCTTGTGAACCTGAAATGCCCAACACTGTCCAGAAGTCATTGCAAAATCAAATGGGACCGGGGTCAGTGATTTTTGAGCACGCTTAGCTGTACCTCTGAAAGTGTTTTCATAAATGGTATCATGGTGTGGTCACAGCTTGAGACAAGAAGGCTATACAGAGAATTATGAGGTCAGTCCAAAAGATCATTGGGACTGGTCTGTCATCCATCAACTAGATATACACTAACAGCTGCCTCAACAAAACACAGAGTATATTACAGGTTCCGGATCACTCAGGCCACAAGTTATTTTCACCCCTGGGCTTGGGTAGAAGGCTTCACGCATCAAAATGCTGACTATCAGATACAGGAACTGTTTAGTCTCGAAAGCTATCTTGCATCATGGATCGTTGAACTGCAATATCACTGTATTCTGAATTTTACAAAATGTGTCTGTGTCTTACCTTGTATTGTATGTCTAATGTCTAGATATTCTTTATTCATTATATACTGTTATTTCTTGCACTATGTATGGCTGACCAAGTAAACATTGCAATGCACGTATTGCATATACTAATAAAACTTATATCCTGAATTTTGATTCTTAATTGTGTACCTTGGGGGTAGAGGATTTTGTTAAGATTTAGTCTGACCCATTTTTATTATCATCCAAAATTGTCAAAGTGAAAGAATAAGTTAAACAGGTGTGACAGTTTAAATCGGCAATACACACCGATCAGCCATAACATTAAAATCACTGAGAGGTAGAGTGAATAACATCGATTATCTCACTACAATGGCATCTGCCATTATATATTGAGCAACTGAACAGTCAGCTCTTGACGTTAGTGTGTTGGAAGCAGGAAAAGTGGGCAAGTGTAAGGGTCTGAGCATCTCTGACAAAGGCCAAATTGTGATGACTGGATGACTGGGTCAGAGCATCTGCAAAACAGCGAATCTTGTGGGGTGTTCCTAGTATGCAGCGGTCAGTACTTACCAAAAGTGCTCCAGAGATGGTCAACCGGTGCAATGGTGATGGGGTCATGGTGTCAAAGGCTCACTTATGCCTGTGGGGAGCAAATGCTAGCTGATCCATGGAGGCCCAACTCACAACTTACAGGATTTGTAGGATCTGCATCATGGTACCAGATACCAGAGGAGACCTTCAGAGGTCTTGTGGGGTCTATACCTCGACGGGTCACAGCTGCTTTGGTGGCATGGTGGCACCTACACAACATTAGGCACATGGTTTTAATGTTATGGCTGATCGTTGTATAGAGAAACTTTACAAAGTCTTTCCTAACCAGAGTTGGGTAGTTCATGTCCGGAGAGTAAAAGCCCAGACTGGGATTTTGTTTCAGCCAACCAACTGGGTACTCTGTGACTGTCAAAATGGATTTAGGAGAGGTAGATCATGTTTAACGAATCTACTTGAATTCTTTGAGGAAGCTACAAGTGAAATTGATCACAAAAAGGCCTATGGTGTGATCTACTTAGATTTCCAGAAGGTCTTTGATATCGTCCCCCACAAAAAGCTCTTGCTAAAGCTCAAAGCTGCAGGGATTTTAGCAACTGTGGCATCTTGGATTGAAAACTGGTTAAATGACAGGAAACAGCGAGTAGTTATTAGAGGCACAATGTCACAGTGGGCCTACGTTCATAGTGGGGTACTGCTGCATTCAATTTTAGGACCACTATTGTTCCAGATTTACAGTATGTTTTATGATATCCCATTCTAAATCCATAGGCATCAGTATGGAATTTGTCCCCCCTTTAAGAGGTAACAGCTACCACTCTTCTAAGAAGACTTTCCTCAAACTTTTGGAGTGTCTGTTGGAATTTTTACCCATTCATCTAGAAGTGCATTTGTGAGATCAGGCACTGACGTTGAATCTGAAGGCCTGGCTCACAATCTCTGTTCTACTTCATGCCAAAGGTGTTGAAGTCAGGGCTGTCTGCGGGCCAGTCAAGTTCTTCCACACTAAACTCACCCGACCATGCCTTCATGGACCTTGCTTTGTGCACTGGGGTGCAGTCTTGCTGGAACAGCAAAAGTTCTTCCTTGCCACAAAATTGGAAGCATAGAATCATCCAATATGTCTTGGCATACTGAAGCATTAAGAGTTCCCTTCACTGGAACTAAGGGGCCAAGCCCAGCCCCTTAAAAAACAACCCCATACCATTATCCCTCCTCCACCAAACTTTACAGTTTGCACAATACCGTCAGGCAGGTAACGTCCTCCTGGCCACCGCCAACCCATCCAGACTCATCCAACAGCCAGTGAGAGACTCATGATTTGTCACTCCACAGAATATGTTTGTGTGTACAGTTTGTGTGCTGGGGAACTTCAGGTTTGCAACAGAGGTTGGGCGACTCTCAGCAGGCTTGAGCCTCAGAACTCGACGCTCCATGACGCTTTTCTGTTGTTCCGCTTTGCATTAATACCACTTACAGTTGACAGGGGAATATCAACAAGGGAAGCAATTTCACGAATTGACTTATTGCACGAAAGCCATCCACGCTTGAGTTGACATTTTGTCTATATAGTGTATATATTAATTACATAATGTCAGGGCTTAAGAAAATAGGTAAGCATAAAGTATAAGTTCTCAAATATGAGTGGCAATTATACAGGATTCATCTGAGCATATCAGACACAGAATATAAAAGGCTTTCATTTTTTTAACAAGTTGGTTCCTTAGAACTATGAAATGTCAAGTTAAAGTTAATAATAACTAACTTCTCCTGGGACCTGGGGGGTGTATTATAGAACTGCAGTTTAATAGCTTAAAGTAATGTCTCTTGTATTTTTCAATGGTTCTAATCATTCCAAATTCAGTTGAGCAGATAAGTTATGTTTCATACTGGATTGTACTGGCTTCCAAATGTTTTAAAAGGATTTTAAATGGTTTAATTGTTTTTCTGAACACCTTATATTTATTAATAAATTTACTTGAAACCTCTCTAAAGCATGCATCTGCATGGTTGTTTACTCCTGGTCAAGTACATGTAAGAAGTAAGTACTGATATCAACGGGAAGACAGTTGGCATCCATTGCGGTGCCAAAATAGAATGAGCGTGCAAATTATATTTACAATAATCAGTTTGCATTTTCTGCCTTCATTAAATGGCCATAGTTCACCCCAGGATTCTTAGAACAGGTAAACAAACGATCGAACAAACAAATTTGTATCCTGAACACGGGCCCTTTATTGAAATGGGTTATGCTATTTGGCAGAGTCACATGAAAGTCTATTTTTGCTAAATCCCAGGAAAATGGGAATGATTTGGGGGAAACGACTTACAGAAATAAGGTCTGGCATGCCCCTGTGTCCATTAGCTGTGGGTGGTGGCAGGTAGATGGTGTCAGTTGTCCACTAGAGGGCTCTAGTCTAAGCACCATACCCTCTTTAGAATATTTCAAACAATCAAATATATTTTGCGTTTGTTAATGCTCTGTTACCTGCCCCTTGTGGTCTCACTGGTTTCAGAGTCTTTTGTCCATTATATAAACTCTCCTGGCACTACAGCCTGTATTTAATCTTGAACCAGCTGGTTTGATCCAAATCTGTTCTTGAGCTGTTCCAATTATATACCTGTGCTTTGTAACCTTCAGGTGTCATTCTTTATTCTTTGTTTTTTTTTTTTTCTACCAAAGAGTGATTTATTGGAACCATATCCTAGTAAAGACGTTCGTTTTACACACACTTTCCTGTGTACCCTATCTGAAAGGGGGTTCAAGCTAGAATGCTAACATGGGGAACTTACCAACCTCAAGTACTGCCCACACCATTGGGTCAAGATTCATGGCTGGCCCAACACAACATTGACCAAAGCCTGAATATATACATAAATATAGTCTTAAGATAATATCCCTTGCTATTAGAGCCAACCATAATTCCACTCAGTCTAACCTTAGAATGTGATTTAGCTACTGGGCAACTAATGTTTTTAGTCACTCCTGTAGTTTTGCCTCAAGACTAGGCTTTAACCAGTTCTGCAACCACAGTGCAAAATGACCAATTCTCAGATTTTTAGTTAGTAAGAGTTAGTAAAAGAAATAGCTCAGCTTCTCTTTGACCACACTGGAAGAGACAGTGTATATATAACATGCTGCTCCTAGTAGAAGAGGAATGGAAATTTTGGTAAAAACTGAAACTGTATGTGACATCTGTCGCAATTACTTTGATCTCGAGATGGGACTGAAAATAAAAGCTTCCCCAAAACCATCCTGCCTAAAAATACTTCTGAGAAGCCACTTCAAAGGTTTCAAAAAACCAGCTTACTTAAGCAGCATTCATATTTTTACTCATAATTGGATCGCATTATTATTTTTCCTGCCAGTCACCCTAAACACATACATTTTATTAAGAAATGTATACGCTTTCCTCCAGCAGCTAGATATGTACACTTTCTCGCACTGCCGCTTTCCACCGCTGTGACACTGCAGCTCTTGTTTCCACTTGGCCTTGCACATTCCAACCACTACCTCTGGCACCTTGAATCCATCCATGGCCACCCAGCTCACTCAGCTAGTGAATAACTCTTATTTTGTTGCCTGCCCCTAAGAATATCACATTATACTCTCTCTTTCACATGCACACACACAAATAAAGTTACTTATAAAACATATTATATGAATCAGAATTCAACATATCAGGGTATGCCTACAGTACTAAACTGATCTTTTGTGTGAAGTGTGTGTGTGTCTCTCTTTGTGTATATGTGTGTGTCTCAGATACACATTACATTGTGGAGACATTGGTCTCCGCCATGTGATAAAACTCTGATATTCTGACGTTGTGGGGACCATTTTTCCAGTCTACTCAAAGATCTCTGAATGTAATCAAAAAACTAAAAATCCCCAAAGACTTGTATTTTGTTTGGTTAATGTTAGGGCTGGGTAGGGGTCAAGGTGGTTGGAATGAGGGTTTTGTCCATAGAAATGAATAGACGTCATTTTTTTTTCCCTACATGACAACCAAATACAACCTGCAGGTACGCAGTGGCAGTGACAACACCAACACAAGCTCTTTAATGTTACAAAAATAAAGTTGAAACTGGGTAAGGTTGAGGTTTTGTACCAGCACTTACACTGGAGGGACAGCGTATATGTGTGGTTGTTTGTCCCGTTTGACTTTCCTTAGAGAACCTCGGGCCCACGCAGTAATGCACAGTGTCTGTGGTGACCACTGGAGCAGAAGACTGGGGTGAAAGTGCAGTCCCACAATTCACCTGCTGACACCAAGAAACGTTACACCTGCGATGACTTATGCCAAGAAGGGTCTAAGCTGCTGATTAATGATGTGGATCAGCGCCTCCACTTAATGCCGCACAGGAGATGAGCAGCTCCGATGGACAGGCGTCTCTCCCCCCCCCCGCCTTTCCCCAGAAGACTTTCTCATTCAGTCACATCTCTAAATGAAGACAGGACAGGGTCTTAAAATATAATAAATGTCTGTGAAGTATCCATAATTTACTCATAAGGTGTCATTTTAGAAAAGTGTAGATATTATTCATCGGTCAGGCTAGATATTTAGCAAAAATGAAACTCGCAAACATTGCATTCTCCGCAGCTTCTTGTTATTCGTAGTCCATCTCCCTCCCACCATGTCTCTTGGGTTTGTATCGCATCTCCCAAACAAATGCACCGTCCTTTTTATATTCCTGAAATGTACTGACATAATAATGTGATCATCAGGAGCGGCCAGCAAGCACCTGAAACTGCTCCACGCCTTGGCACCAACCGACTAGCTAGCACACCTGCGATAAAAGTTTAACCTTTAAATGCCGGCCTTTAGTTGCAGCCCGTCGCAAGGTAATGTGAGCCTGTCTTCCCTGTATTCTTCTGTGCCTGTCCGTGCATTTTTTCACTCTTCCGTCTGTATTTCTTGACTACATCTCTTTTGAATAACGATCGATTTGGTCTCTGGTAGCACTGGGTTCCGTTATTTTGTCCCCCGCCAACCTTCTGGTTTTGGATTTTTGGATTGTGTTTGGCTCTGGGGAGGAATAAAAGACAGCGATAAAGCTCAACGAAGGCTTCTTATATAAAGCAAGCTTCTCTGTCTGATTCCAGTTATTCCTTTGCCAGGGTGCAATGCCTGTTTTGTTTTCCAATGTGTTTCCCTTGTGCTGAAGATGAAAAGGTTATCATTTGCTTTTATTCCCTCCCTGCCTTTTCATTAAACTTGTGGCAAATTAAATCTCCATTGCTTCCTTCTATCGTCATGATATATGGCTCTCCTTTCTATGTGACCTGGCTTGCAGTGATTATATCATAAGAATATACACGTTTACAATACTTGAAATTTTCCCTTAGGGTGCTGTTGGTACAGATTTGAAATATTCTTCAATGGGAAAGGTACGAAATTACATATTTACATCGCCAAGCTGCAAGTTTATTTCCCATGTCTGATATTATAGATGAGGCCTACCAAACAGAAATCTATGCAGGATTAATCAAAGGAAACTGCCTTTTTATTGAGAACAGAAAACATGCTCTGAAATTAGGTAACATATACAGCTATGGAAAAAATTAAGAGACCACAGCAATTTTTTCAGTTCTTTTTTCTTATTTTATACTCATTTCTTATTTTACGGGTAAGCACCTGTGTAAAATGTACATTTTCTTTTTTTTTTTTTTTTTGAAAACTCCAAGCTTGCTCTTCCTTGCTTCTCGTTGATGAAGGCCTTCTTCCTTGCTTTGTGAGTCTTTGTTCCTCATTCTATGAGCCTGTTATGAACTGTCCTAGCAGTGCACTTCACACCACTTAACATTTCCCATTCTTTGTGAAGGTCATCCTCCGATTTATGAGGCACTGCCAGATAATTTGGCGGTCATCTCTGCCACTTGAAGGTGACTTCTGCCCTCTCTCTGGCCGTTTTCTGGTTGTTCCCAGTGTCTCCTGCTTCACCTTGTTCTCGTGTACGGCTGATTTCGAAACTTTTAGCCCGGAAGCAGCCTGCCACGCAGTGTAACCTTCTGCCTCCAGAACCAGGATTAAACCAGAAATTAAAATGCAGATTTTAAAAAATATAGAGTGGTGTCTTCATTTTGTCCCTAGCTGTATATAATACAAGGAGCGGATCAGCAGCTCAGTGGATTAGCACCACAGATTCATGCATCCAGGGCTGGCTCAGCTCCTGTAAATTTCCTGTGGGGTAATGTGTTAGCATCCTGTTCAGGGTGAACCCTGTGCATCTTGAGATTCGTCTTCCACGCTTTCTTGATTCCG
Source organism: Pollimyrus isidori (assembly GCA_019775955.2). Lineage (NCBI taxonomy): Eukaryota > Metazoa > Chordata > Actinopteri > Osteoglossiformes > Mormyridae > Pollimyrus > Pollimyrus isidori. The sequence continues at coordinate 8,126,441 of JABFDZ020000037.1, forward strand.
CACTTTATAGATAATTCTACAAAATGGATGGAGAAGTTAAGAAACAATATTTTCTTCTCATTTTCTAAAACACGCAGAGGAGCATAGAAGTATAAGAAGTATTCATTCTCTGTTCTAACTAGCCAAACACCAACTCTCTTTAACGTATAATTCTTGTATACAGTTTTGGAATATTAAAAATGTGGCCAATAAAAACATTTGACTGATGCGACAATTCAGTCTGTTACAAACAACAATTATGACAATACAAAATGTATGTTACGACGATACGTAATGTAAGCTTAAACTTAAATCACCAATTATTATAAAATATAATATTTTTATTATTTGCTGCTAATAATTAAGTTTTGTTTTCTTAGTAATCCACAGTGAAACTACTTTTTTAAAAGTATGTTGTCAGTAGGAACACCAACTTAGCACGTTTCATTGTAAATCAATATGAAAAATGCGGTAAATTTGATTTATTTTTCAAGGACGTGCTTTTTTTTTTTATAAAGGACATTTTAGAAAATGTACTGAGAATAAAAAGGGCAGGCAAGGAAATGATAGCTAGGCACAGGCATGCGGCAGTAAATCGGTCTGAGCCCTGCCTTGAGTAGGCAGCTCCTTTTTCAAGCTGCTGACTCGGAGAGAAGGTTACATTTTTCTTTATTTCAGAACTTGGCTGCATTCCCAGAGCATCATATTTTATTCATTTAATATTCTAATGTTCGTGTCACCTTGCTGACTGCTTGGATATTCAAAACATAACTGTTTTTAAAAAGCTGATTGTGTCCTGCTATTCCCGGTACCATTTATATACTGAGCTACGTGATTTTGGATCTCGTGGTCATTCTCCCAAGTTTAACTTTGAAGAGTTCTAGGCACAAAACAGGCACCTTGCCCACCTGTAATTATTTGTAATCACTTGTTGTAAAAAAGTATTCCCATAGGCATGGGAAATTCCGTCTGCACTCTTAAATGTGAAACCATTTCCACATAAAATGAAACTTGGTGCGGCATATTTTAGTTTCACTTGTCAAACTTTCCTTGAGAGAAATCTTTGTAAATTGTATGTGTATCTTTGAACTTGTGCCAACAGTCACAGTGGATAAACTGAGAGAGTGTGTATTTTGGTCTTTGTTTGTCTCTTTTGACTCTGTCCGATTTCATTATTCTTTTTCTCTCCTCGAAAAAACCTTCTTAGACAGGTGCCCTCCTTAAGTAAAGATGACAGAAGTACTGTGAGCAATAAAATTTGACATAAATACAACAAGTCCGGTCATATTTGTCTGGGCCCTAATGAATAAAGAATGACCTGAATCAGCCCTACACCTGATGTGTAACCCACCCATGGGTCTAGAACAGACGTTTTGCAGGTAGACGACACATACATAATCTTGAAAATAGTGCTGCTGGCACTATTCCAATAACTAACTGCTGTCAGCAGGGTTGAACAAGGAAGTAGAAATTATTTAGAAACATCCCTCAGAAATTAAATTTTAATGCAGGTTCCAAAGGTCCTGTTTTCTGTTGTAAACATACCTTGGTTGCTTGAAAAAATGATGTCTGCTACTATAGCACCATTGATCTAACGTAGAGTTTATTGTGGTTGTATGTCTACAGTGAAATGTGTACTGTGTCCCTGATTTCACTGCACAAATAACGAAGGCAGCGTTGGAGAATCACTTCCCCACGGGTGGCAATCACATCCACCGTAAAAAGTGCCCTTATTCCCAAGGGCCTCTACTAAAGAGGTAGGTAAATGAAATAGTTACACCGGAATCCCCAGAAATGTACAGGCACAGAGCAAATTCACCTCATAACTTGTCAATCCGTCAGTATATCCAACTTCTGCTAATGTAAAATGCTCATGTCTGATAACACACATACAAAAAGGAGAAGATTCTCTGCTTCTTTGTTGCGAACAGAGAAAAAGAATAGGTGCTTTGGGCTGTGGAGGGTGTGAACCTGGGATGATTTCTGATAAGTTGTCGGCAAATCTTTTACTGCTCCTGAAGTGCAACTAGGAAGGGCACTTCCCCAGTAAAATATCTACGCAACTTTTACTCAGACATGTGAACAAGGAAATGGTTTTGGCTGGACCACATCCCTCACCGCTGAGAGGAGTAATGCCCCCGGGAATGCTGAGCCTGGCCCTCGGCCAGATCCCACGTCCCTCTGAATGACGTTAATCGGCTGTGGAGTCTGCAGCTTAGTGTTTGGGCCGAGTCCAGCTGCATCTTCTCCCCCTACATTCCTCTTACCATCAAAGCACACCTGCCCTGCGAGGTAAAGAAACTCCAGTATGTTCTTGCACAAGCCTCTTCGAAATTCAGTCCTTTACATTTAACCCTAATATCTGCGCAGCAAAATAGATTTGGCTTCCAAACGTTCCTGAGAAATTAACAAATTATGATATCGGTAATAAATCACCTGATAAATTCTGGCCGTGTTCAATCCAGAAAATACCATATTACTACATTTTCTCCTTGCTGTCAGTAATATTTCCAAAATCAACAGGACATGCCTGTGTGTATGTTAAGTTTGCATTTTGCCCTACAGCTTCACGATTCAATGACATGCAGTCAGGCATCCAGTTAGGCTAATCAATATTTCTCAATTGTCCATTGTGTGCACAGTGATGGACTGTAATCCCATCCATGCTGTTTAGGACTGACTCATGCACCCCCCCCCCCAACCGTGCCGGATGGCTGGATGAGGGAGTCGATGGCAAAATAACTGTTTATCAGCTGTGATGTTTATGGTCCAGATATGTGTCAAATCTCACATTTTCCCAGTGAAACATTTTTTTTGTTGTCTTAGCTGCCATCTTACAGGTGTGAGATGGAAACCCCATAGATGGTGACGTGCTTAAACCAAACAAACCATTTACTTCAGTATCAGACAGGACCTGCTGTGAAGGCACATCTGAATACACATAATAATACATGTGACTCCAGGCATTCATTTCAGTGTTTTCATTTCAGTGTTTTCATTTCAGTGTTTTCATTTCAGTGTTTTCATTTCAGTGTTTTCATTTCAGTGTTATACAAAATACACTGGGGGGACTCTGCGGTGACCTCAGAAAGCAACATAGTTTTGTGACACTGCTACCATTTGCACCCAAAGTGGCTGAGACAAGTCAACCGGATGTGGAATGCCCCCGCATTATTTGTCAAAGTTTGTGTGTTGTGAGTCAGTGTAACTGTAAGTGCTATTTTATAGGAATACTAATAGTAAAAGCTAATGATATGAGTGTGAAAGAATCTTTTTCAATGGCTCACAGTGTTCACCTTGCTCGCCGTTTTCACTACACTTAGGATGACACGGGTGCGAATATGTTGCTGAAAACACAAGAAAACGCGCACGCTCATTTGAAAGGACATCTTCCGAGTGTGTGCATGACCGGAGTAAAGCAGTTATTCCCCCTGTTGCATTTAAGGCATTTTTGCCAGCGAATGCAGACCAGGCAAAATAAAATAACTATGGGTTTAGGGGTATTTAGCCATTCGTGGTAGTAAAGAACATGCAATTTCATGAATTATGATTGAAATAATATTATACACACACACATACACCCATCTGTGTGTGTATTTAACCTAAAACCGTGACTTTGGTGTACTTTCACACCCCCACAATCCTGCTTGAACTTTGACCCTGTGTCGTTTTAACACTTTTGTTACAAATGAAGTCTGACTAACAAGCAAATTATCATTTGACCTTGGATAAACATGAACAGGGCTATAAAAAGCTGCATGCTGTTTGGAAGAGTGAGTCCAGGGACCCTATGGAGAAACCTCATTTCAGCCACTGGTACTCAAAATCTTTATCTTCAGGTTATTACTCACGGCTCATGTCTATGGGTGAAGATATAAAACAGAGTCGCAAGCTTCATTTGACAAATCACACACTTGTTTCGTGCCCTCAAAACTGCAGAAGTTGAATCGATCTGCCTGTCTCTCATGAACAGAATCCCATGATATTTAAACTCTTTCAGTAAGGGCAGACTCTTCCCCTTCAACTGAAAGCAGCAATCAACTTCACTCTATGACCTCTAGTTTGAAAATGTTGCTTCTCTACCCTGTTACTTTACACTCAGTCTTGAACTGAAGGTCCTTGCTGGATGAGGCTGGAAGCACAACTTCATCTGCAAAGGGCAGGGATGTAACTTATAGCCCTCCATTTCAGGCAGCCTTCCAGCCATGGCTGTGCCTTGATATCCTGTCCATGAAAATCAAAAACAGCAGTGGAGACAAGATATACCTTTACTGGATGACAGCACCAACTGTTAAGGTTGATTATGTGCCAAGTATCTGCATGCTTGCTACACTCATACAGAAACAAATAGCACACTGTATGGACCCCAGTACTCTGTATGCTTCACCATGTGGGCGTATTTATACAAACCCTCGCACAATGGTGTGAGAGAGATGTGTTGGTTTACTGATCCACATCACCCTTTCTGAATCTGTCAGGCAGTTTTCTTTCCAGTAGCATTGCATTGGTTGAATTCAGTTACATAGGTCGAATTCATCTTGCATTAAAGCTTCAGTGATCTCTCCTAGGTTGTCCATGGCTAAATGCTGAATCCAATGCACCACCAAGTGGTGATCAATTGATACCTCTCCCAGTCTCTTCATCCAAGGGTGCTTAGCCTACAGTGTCAATTCAGATGGCACAACCAGAAAGCTGATTAATCTGGCACAATGTACACTTATGGGCATCCTTTTGCTCAGACGAGAAGTTGGCACTATTCCAGCCCATAGCTTGCACAACCCAAAACAATGCACCTCTCAGGTTTACATCCAAGAGTCCAATCTTACCAATCCCACCCCTTCTGGTATCTTCTCAGCGTGTGTGTTGAAATATCTTAGTAAAACCACAGACATAACAGGGGGCACCCTTTCAGTCAGGCCTCCCACATTCTTTCAGAAGTTTACAGTAAGTATTATGGAGTGCTACTCGGTGCATACACACAAACAAAAGAGTTTTCCTGACTGCAACTTGCAGCTGCATCAAGACAATCCTCTTGTCCACCAAGAAAAACTCCAACTATCAGTGTCTTCCAAGTAAATTATGACCTGTATAGACTAAGTAACATTGTTTTAAACATGTATTAGAGTGGTTCTTAAAACAACAAGCGCAGTTCTTCTCGCTTTTATATAAAAATGTTAAATCAGTTAAAGTTATGTTGTGTACATAACAGCAACCTATTTCTGTATCAAAGGAAACAATATTCAGTATAGCGCAATGTAAATTACTAAACCAGAAAGGGTGTTTGTGAAAAATATGCAATTGAAAGCAAATTTTCATAAAATTTATTAGACATAAATTATGCAAAACCTATTAGAAGGCAGCAGTGTTTGTAGGTTAAGTGTCATGAATTATTGACATCTACCCAGGAATGATTTTTCAAGTACCAGCTTTTGGAACTTGATCCATTTTTCAAAGCATAGAAATAATCATACCAATGAGGATTCAAGAAGTGTGGGATACTTCTATAAACAGAATGATATAAGTAGGATGATGACAGGATGATGACAGGGAGGAAACAATCCAAATATCTCCTTATTGACATATTTTAAAATCTCCACATGTGCAGTATTAGTAAGATTTTCTATAAATATCATGTCCATGCTGCAAGTATCTATGACCACATTCATAACACTTTATAATGCATTCTTAAAGCATTATAAACATGGTAATAAATATTTATAAAAAGACACATTATTGACACATTTATTATGCATAATAAATGCTTTATGAAGCTTTCATATATAATGCCCTTAAATACCTCCATAATGTAGTACAAAGCATCATTAATTCTTGTTCAAACCATTATAATGCATTATGAGGGTATCTATGGTTTGAGTAAAGTGTTACTACAGTATCCCATTAATATTTACATTTTCTGTCCTTGTTTGGTTGAATCCAGCCACCTCTGATTTGGATACTTCCCAGTGTATGTAATAGGACCCATTTAATTTTGACCCGAGAATCTATATGACTTGAAGTCGTTCAGCCCCTCCATTCTTGATGGCTTCACAGAGGAGATCTGTTGTCTGGCTCAAAAGGGAGGATCTTTCAAAATAGCAACTGCAGCACTTTATGAGGTCTTACTGAGCTCTCCCCTTACCTGCAGGACATATTTAAGAATCATTTCTTCAGTTTAAAGCAGGCAGAGAAATAAAAAAATATGTAGTGCTGTTTTCAGGAAATGTCTCCTGCAAAATAGCACTGACATACAAGTGTGACACGTCCCATCACCAAGCACCATTGTGTGTCGGTGTATGTGTATATATACTGTGTGTGTGTGTATA
>JABFDZ020000037.1:8153943-8164044 GCA_019775955.2 Pollimyrus isidori
TCTTATCATCAACCTCCTGAGTAGCTTCCTCAAAAAACTCCAGCAGATTTGTTAAACAGGATCTACCTCTCCTAAATATGATCATGATCAATATCAAGAACTGTCGGTATATTCTTACTTATTATGAGATGGTAATTTTCAATGAGTTATACAGTTGAGTTGTACAGTGTGCCTATTTTATGTTATAAATTGGAGCATTTCTTTAATTCTAAGGTTTATCAGCTTTCACTGAAAACGGATATAAAATTTAATCTGCTTCAATAAGTAATAAAATAAAAATATATTTTACTCTTCCCTTCTGACACCTCTACTGATCAGAGCAACAGGTCAGCTATGCCTCATTAATATAACAGCAAAGGACATACATGTATTCCAACTGGCTTCACAGTTCAGACAATGATCTTTGATCCCTTAAGCTGCAAAAACTACTGCTAAACACATTTAGTTCAGGGTCAGGAACTATAACATTATTTTCCTTTCAGACCAACCTTGTGCTTGAGAATAGGGCTCTTTTATCTTGCCTATGTATGTCTGTAAAAACCTTTGCGTTGTTTTGTTTAAAAGATAAGTGTGTGGATTCCTATTTAGATCCAAAGGAATGGGTACAGAGGTTGGCATTTATCTCTAACCACAAGTGGCCAGAAGAAACCAACTCAACTCATAAAGAGATCTTATCTGAGAGCGAAGAATACCCCTCCCATTCGTCTTGTTTCACAGCCGCGTTGTCAATTCTGAAAACAATCTTTTAGTTTTTCATTTCCTTGTTTGCAGTGTTTATGACTGTATGTACCTCTCTTATGGTGTGTGTTTTTTATCTTCAAAGTCAGAATCACAGTCTTCAGAGACTGAAATAGTTTGGTTTAAATGCCTCTTCAGTCAAATCTTTTTATGGAAATCGTTAATCCAACCGTCTCATTAAAATTATTCAAAACATTTGCAGGTGATGAAAGGACAAATTTACCTAGTAAAGCCAGGCCTGCATCTTCAGAATCTTCATTTCTGCTGGAATAAAAAAATCTACAGTTTCAATGTAGTTTTAAGCCACATCAAAAGTATTGTAGGATGGGCTTTAACTTTTTTTAACTTTTCTTTAGGAATATACTTGAAAAAAGCAATATATCTATGCAACCATCTATATTATATGTATTATCATATTTTGTAGGAATAGCTAATGCATCAAAGGAACAAAAGAAAATATTTATTATATTGTATTTGCTACTCGAATGTGGCATTAAATACTGCTATGGTCGTAAATACTGCAGTGATTAAATACTGCTATTCAACCATTAAAAGTGTTTAATAATATTGCTAACAGCACAGTAGTCCAGTTAACTATAAAGTGTAAAACCCACATTACATTAATTCTCAAAACACTTGAGCAATAAAACCAACGACAATCAAATAATATATTAATATTCTTTAATGTTATCTATATTTACTTTTCACCATTGTAGTGAAAGGTGTCTTTCTACAGAAACTGAAGCAGGATTCATTGAGGTATCCAGACCAGCAAATCTGAACAGCAAGTTTCTAAATCACGTCCCGCTTCCATCTTTCTCTGCCCTGCTCATTCATTCTCTCCCCATCCCTTCCCCCAATGTGAATGTGCGCCGCACCTTTCTACTCCCTCCATTTCAATCAGTACTTTTATGGAGCTCTGGAGACCTGCCTGGCTGTCTGCCATAATCTCTTATAAGGTCACCCCTGACTTTTCCATTACTTAGAGGTGGAATCCAGAACTGGGAAATCTCTGCAGCAGCCTCAGAAAAGACCATTCCAGATATGTGTTCATTGCCAGCCGTTGTAATTAGTATCTCATCGTTTTTTTTATTGATCTGAGTATTGGACAGAATTAGTCCCTAAAGTACGTATGTAATTTTTAGTTTGTTATGCAATTATAACTTTTAGATAAGGTAAGCACGCCCTGTTTACTTGTAAAATGTTTCTCATTCACTGTCACCAAATATATTGTCACCAGCATAAGGCGGGTTTACTAATAATTTCTTATTGCTTTAGGTGTCGGAGAAGGTAAAGGAAAACATCACTTTGTTTTATACACAAATCAACATAGATGCACAGTTAATCACATTTGTATTAACATTTGGATTATCAAACATCAAGTCTCCTGAACTAGTAAGTATTAAAACCTACAGGGAGAAATCTAAATCGTACCTCTTATATCTGTAAAAACCCATATGAAGATAAAATTTACCTATTGTTGTGCTTTACATTAAGCATATCAGGATTAAACAAGAAAAAATTATTTTGACATGCCATGCACTGATGGTACTCTAATAATAGCATTCTTTTATATAAAAACAAATAAAAGCATTCCTTTCTGAAACCCTCTTTCATTGTTTTGGAAATTGACAGCTAAATCAATTCATAAAATAAGTAATCACAAAAAAATATAACCTATTTTAAAAAATATTAACCATGAGGTATTCTTAGCGTCATATATCTGAAAACTTAAAATATTCTGGTGAAATGTGCACAAATTTCAGTGCTGGAATCATGCAGATAAATAGCAAAATTGAAGTTGTTTTTGTGTGACACATTGACTCACCCAGAGCATTTCACTGGGTGAAGTAATAAATCTTGATTGAGTCAAGAATAAACCCCATTTACAACGTGCCAGTGTGTCTGAAAAACAAATAGGACGAGGTATGATTTTTAAGTTTTTGAGAAATGAGGTCTGTGATACCCTAAAGGCTAACAAACTTATGGTTATGTGTATAACTGTCACATGTGATGCATGCTGTGACACAAGCTTGAAAATACTCAAGATTTACTATGCATCATTAATCAATGACTAACCAGTGTTTTCATGTCATATTTAATAACACTAGAACAGTGTTGCAATTGTTGGAACATCAGCAGCAAAATAGTCTAAATCAATCTGTCATCCACACCCAAATCTATAAACTGACAAAGGAGAAAATTCTCATCCTTAGATATCCTTAAGCAGTAGATATGCAGATAACTCTGTGTGGAAAAAAATGTATTCATGCTGTCAGAGTACTGCATTTCTACAGTAGATAACAAAAGAGGGGGGGTGCATAAACAAGCCAGTATTTGTAGTCTCACATTAATTAGTAACAGCCAACCCACACATTCTCAACTGGGAATACTACACTAAATATAAAAAAATATTTTAGCCAGTAGCACAAAATGCAATTGAACACAACAAATTAATTCCATTCCTATGCTAATAACACAGTTACACAAATTGACTTCTATGTTTTAAAATTGAGATAACCTCCCTAAATCAGAGTTTTATCGTTTCAGTATTCGGCGTCTATGGCTTGTTGACCGGTGTTGTTTGGGCAAAAGAATGTCAGCTTTGGTCATTTATGAGCATTTTGTCCATGGCATAATTTGGGTATTGACGTTTTATTGTTCAGTCATTCACAGTTGCATTAGCCAGATCATTAGCTACAACTCTGAAAGGCAAAAAGAACGTAGCTAATTGACGAATGACTATGGCCCACTTAAAATTGCCCCATATTTTGCCTGTTTTTGTTTTGTTTGCCATCAATCTCTATTTCATTTGCAAAACCCCTTGATATGCTGTGACTCATTCCCTACTGCAGTCCAGAGCCTAGTCTGGAATATTCTTCTTTCTTTTGTATATTGTCCCCTGTGCTTTTTATATTGACATTCTATTATATTTTTAGTTAATTGCAGAATAGGTCTTTGGAGGCTAGCTGGTTGCATGGCTATCACTTAAGCCTCATTCAGAAAATTCTTCCTGATCTGTGTCAGTGAAGTTTACTCGTTTGCGTTGTCTTTTCATGGTTTTCCTCCTGTAGTCCAAAAACATGCAGCTAGATAAATTGTTGTGTCTATATCTCCCATATTTTGCATGGGAATGTGCTTGTGATGAACTGGCAGTCCAGGACGTTCTGCTTCCTGTTCTTCCTGGAGCAAACTCCATGCTCACCCATGCCCTGACTGGCATGACTCTGTGACCGTGAGGTAGAGCTGTTTTATGGTATGGTAGTTTAAAGAGTTTTTGTGGTGTCCTGCACTAATGTGGCATAGCTACAGCCTTTAGAACCTGTACAATGGGGTGGGGGTAGTGGAGGGTATTTCAGGTGCTAGTTGGTTGAAACAAAATCTTGGTCTGGTCTTTTGGTCTCTGGACTTGAATTATTCACCTCTCTGTTGGGGGCGGAGCTATGGATGTCTTTAAATGTGGCAAAGTCAGATGATGAGTCCCTGCATCAACTTCACAGTGCCTCCTTTTCTGTTACCCCCGGAACAGGCATCTTGTTCTTTAAACTGTTAACTATTTAAAGCTTCTCCCTGTTGCAGCGCTTCTCACGACCTGATGCCAGTTTTGCTTTCCAGGACGTTTTTCTTGTGCCACAGCCAGAATGGCCATGTTTAGTTTTTGTCCCACCCACAGATTCGTTCAACCCTTCTCCATACCCAAATGAAGTCTCTGTTTCCCCATCCCAGGTTGACTGTGTCCCTGTGCTGGATAAACAGAACAAAAGATTGGTAGATGTTTTTGTAGGTGCTTGTTGTCACGATCGGCGGTGCGTGCAGGGCAGACAAAGGCGAATCCGAGGCAAGGTACGGAACAGACAGGGGTTTTATTACGCACACACGGACATTAATGACTTCAATGCCGCGTCTGCCGGAACAGACGCTGGCGCAGACTTAAATACATAAAACAAGGCACAGGACTGGCGAGCGGCAGCGCCACACAGGTGCAAACACTGGGGTAATCACAGGAGGTATCGAGGTGGGTGTGGCACACACAGGGCGGTAACGGGACGGACGTTGCAACCATGACACTTGTAAGTGCCTATGATTTTTTTTTTTTTATGTAGGAGCTTCTGAGCTTCAGATAAAACGTCACTTTTCCTTTGAACTGGGCAGGTTAGGTTAGATTCAAGAAACATCAGTCAGATTTATGCCCAAATAAAATTTTATCCAGAAAAACTCTTTCTTAATGCACAAAATAAATATCTAGTTAAGGATTTACTGCAAATAATAATGCTCACATTGAAGTAACTATATATATATATATATATATATATATATATATAACATCAAATTACAGAACTTGCCCCCTTTTGTTCTAATAAATATTTGGTCTGACAATCCCATCATTTCACAAAGCCTGTGGAGGCACTGAGGCTTGTTGAAGCGTGGATTCAGTCACTGAGAGATTGGTGCTGATGATAAAGTACATGCTGGGGCTGAATTCAAATGATCTCTAAGAAATAAAATATCACAGCAGAGACAAAGCATCGCAGTCAAATGCTGCAGCCCAAATGTCTGCTAGCAAAAAAAAAGCTGGAAAAAAATCATACAATGAGTAAATGTCATTGTGGATAAATGCAACAAATATTTATGTGGCATAGCTGGATTTTATAAAGTGATATGTGTGACATATGCAGGGACACACTCTTTTCTAATGCACGTTTCACAAACCTTGATATAATTATGATTCATTTTTTTCCCTCACTGCGATCTGAATATTGTTTTGACAACTGTACCCTTGTTTTACAAAGGGGATAAAGGCATCTTATTTTATGTAATAACATAAATTACATAATCTATGTAATATAATGAACAAATGGGAGAGAAATTACGTCACTTGAGAAGTATTTCAAAAATTAAATTCAAGAGAACTTGGCAGCATAAAAGCCTAAAGCCTTAAATTACTTCGAAGACATCTGGGTATAGAACGCATGGCAAAAAGGAATACTATACCGCAGCAGTGCCAAGGACAGTGGAGAAATAAATTTGGGGATTTTCTCCCGATTTAACTCCTTATTCAAATACCGATGTCCTATCCAGCAGGTAGGCTTTTTCTAATCAATGCTTATTAACCCAAGGCGACACACTAAATACATCTTCTACTGGAATCCGTAATGGTTACCAGATTTAACTCGAATATACTTACATTTCACGTTATATTTCTTTAGCAGCTGCTTTTCCCATTTATCAGAAGGGATGTACATTTGTCTTTTGAGAAATCCCTGGAGGAATTGGGGGTTAAGGGCCTTGCTTAGGACCCAATGGCGAAATCACTCCGCCAACCCCGGGATTTGAACAGACGACCTTCTGATCACAGACACAGCATACAAACCCACTGAGCCTCACACTGTAGAGAAAAGGATAATCTATAAAGTGAGATATTTTTGAGACTGTCTGCATTTCACCTTCTGAGAATCACTGACTGAGCGGCTCCCTCCTGTCTTCTCCAGTAAAATATTAACTCCATAACTGGGTATCAGCATATTTCATGGAATTCAGAAAAAAGTTTGCACAATGTGTGGAATTAAATCACAAATGCAGCTAAGCATAACATGCCACTTTCACATTTTCTAATCCATTAAGTGCTGATTTGGATAAATACAAACATATACAGTATATACCTGTATATACACACACAGTTTGAGGAAAAACAAGACAACATACTAAAAATATTACTTTAACTTATTCTGTCCCACGATGTTTCATATATTTCACAAACCCACTTGGATCAACAAAGGGATTGCTCACAGAGCCTTTATTTAACTGTGTAGACAGAACCGTGACTGGGAGCGGGCAGAGACGTGGTCGTGCAGGCAGGGTGACCAGGGGGTCGGGAACAAGTGGCAGGCCAGGGTAAAGATCCGGATCCGCAGTCACAGGCGAAGGGGTCGATGACCAGGGGGTCCGTCCGAAGTCACAGACAAGGCACGCGGGGGACTGGCGAGGAGGAAGAGGTAGGGTGGAGACGGGTTGCAGGGAGAGTCGGGCAGGGCGGAACGGAGCTACACGAAGACAGGGAAATGCACGCTCAGTGTGCATCTTTGCATCTACAATACCTTGCACCGGGCTGCGGTGTTTTCGGGCTTTTATCCAATGTGGAGTCCCGGTATTGGTCAGTGGCAGCCGCCTCCCATTGCCGGTCCACCCGCGGGGCGTGGCCATATGTCTGTGGCGTAAAGGATATGTTCCACCTTCGATTACTAACATCTGGATAAACCTGGTCAACATGCACTTACCGCTGCATCACTCCGGGACACTCCTAGGAATTTGTCAAAATTACAATTCTCCTGGTTCGAGCATGAGTCAGCTATTGATATGGATAGGGTCACATGTCGTAGGGATCAAGACAAAGCGCATGCATACACTGCAAGCAATTGATAGATTCCAGTTAAATTGAGTGGTTTTGAATTTTATATATGTATTTCAAGACAATTTTATATTTATATTTATAGACAAGACCATGTATGAACCTGTCACTCAGAAAAAAATGGTTAATTCCTGAGTGTTTAGCACAAATTCAAACAACATGCAATGGCTTTCGATACAGAAAAGTTCTCAAAGAAAGCTGTGCTTGAAGGATATCGCTGATGGCTGCCTTAGGCAGTGAATCCATGCTCAGCTTGGTGTCTAGTGCCTGGTGAGCACCAGTAAGGATAAACTGATTCAGAATCCTATGAAGTGTTAACAACAATCTGTTTTACAAAACAGAGGATAGGGGCGCTGTAGTGGGTTGGCGGCCCTGCAGTGGGTTGGTGGCCCTGCAGTGGATTAGCATCCCTGTAGTGGATTAGCGGCCCTGCAGTGGGTCGGTGGCCCTGCAGTGGATTAGCGGCCCTGCAGTGGGTTGGCGGCCCTGCAGTGGGTTGGTGGCCCTGCAGTGGGTTAGCGGCCCTGCAGTGGGTTGGTGGCCCTGCAGTGGATTAGCAGCCCTGCAGTGGATTAGCGGCCCTGCAGTGGGTTGGTGGCCCTGCAGTGGATTAGCAGCCCTGCAGTGGGTTGGCGGCCCTGCAGTGGGTTGGTGGCCCTGCAGTGGATTATTGGCCCTGTAGTGGATTAGCGGCCCTGCAGTGGATTAGCAGCCCTGCAGTGGGTCGGTGGCCCTGCAGTGGATTAGCGGCCCTGCAGTGGGTTGGTGGCCCTGCAGTGGATTATCGGCCCTGCAGTGGGTTGGTGGCCCTGCAGTGGATTATCGGCCCTGTAGTGGATTAGCAGCCCTGCAGTGGATTAGCGGCCCTGCAGTGGGTCGGTGGCCCTGCAGTGGATTAGCGGCCCTGCAGTGGGTCGGTGGCCCTGCAGTGGATTAGCGGCCCTGCAGTGGATTAGCGGCCCTGCAGTGGGTTATTGGCCCTGCAGTGGGTTAGCAGCCCGGCAGTAAATTGGTGGCCCTTCAGGGTAGCTCCACACCCCCATGATCCTGCAAGCAGGCATGCAAAATGGATTGAAGGATGGAAGATTGGATGGATGCATGGATGGATTAAGGCCTACCTAATAAAATTACGTGACAGCTCAGAACTAATTTTGCTGAACTTAATCTTTTAGCTGACTTTTACTTACTGTGATTCTTTATAAATTAAAATCAGACTTTTTCTTTGAGTCCTTGTGAACCTCTTGGTATTATACTATATGTTACTTCTCAGGATTGTGGCTATAGCCAGCTAGTTTTAAAGAAAGATGAAAATATGTCTTCATAAAAAAGCCCAATTGGTTTTCTTGCCGAATCCATTCATCTTACAATCTCTTGTCCTGTGTGGACGATTGGTAATGACAGAATGTGTGTAGATTTAAACATCGCATTGGTGATGACGCTGCTTAAATCTTTGTGTGGGTGTTTTATATATTTTGCTTACATTTTCTGTATTTGCTTCTTTACTCTGATATCCACATGCCACCAAACACATGTGGCGTCTCCACAACAGCCACTGTGAGGCTGTACCCAGAAAGCAGCATGTTGTTTCCTTCTGTCTGCCCCCTGCCATGTGCCTCGTGAATCCAAGGATACGGTGCAAGGTCACTGTGACCAAGTACAAAGTGGGAAGAAAATGAATAGAAGATTGACTCTTTTTTTTTCTGGCACCCATGGATATTCGCTAAAGACGGCGTTATTTGAACCGTGTAAAGCCGATTAGACAATGTGATGTCATTACACATGACGCAGCACATTTACTTTGTACTGTTCACATGCGTCTTCAAATCACAATTAGTGGCTTCATAAAATTTTGTTGGATGCTAAACTTTCCTTACTTAACGCTGCGGAAATATGCGAAATTCTATGTGTCGTGAGAAATCTAAAATGACAAAAATAGCAAGTGAGATTTTACACCTCACTGATCTAAAAATTGACTGAAGATTTCTCTCTACAGGAACTGTTTCTGCGAAACAGTAATGAGAGTAAACTGGTAATTCATTTTAATTGCCACAGATATACATTGGATCAGACAGTGCATACATTTATAGTGCACACATTGATATTATATTTACATCTTGGCTGACACTGCCGGTGCCCATAATTGCACATGAAGAACTGTAATGGATGAAAAAAAACTCTCTGGAAATGTGGCGACAAGGGCAGGTACTTCAATGAAGAGCCTGAAACCAAGTTTAGTAAAAAATGAAACTGCCAAATATGGAGTTAAATTACAGCAATTGTACAGCAAACAGACAATGTTCAAAGAAATATATATTGTTTTGGAAAGACATACATTTCAGCTACAATATCCTAAGTTTGCTACTCAAGATGATACTGAAGTGTGACATTTGCAGTGAAGGACAGTCCTACCAACCCACGTAGTATTTTCCTATAACCAACCCAGCTTTTGAGGTGTCTGATCTCTCACCGAACTGCTGTTTAATTTATATCCTCCATTTGGGTGTCATGTCCACTCGGATTAACTCCACTTACGTGCCTGGCTAAGAGCAATGGGCCTTCTTTTAGGTTAAAAGCAGGGCCGGTATAAAATACTCACGTCAAACAAAAGGAATCTTATCTTACTCCATAGGTGGGTCTAGAACCTACTCAGGGGGGGCTTCAACCCCTCCCCCATTTTTGTCTCAGCCCCCCTGAAAAATAATTTTTCTAAAACCATTTAGCAGTTTCTCCCTTGTTTTTCTTTCAATTTTGTTCCCCTGGCTTGGCAAACTTTATCAGGGGGATCTGTCTTGCCTAATCTCTTCTCCTGTCCCAATTTCTTCCCCCGTCTCTTGGTGAATTTAATCATGGTGGGGGGGGGGGGGGGGGGGTTTACAACCCATAACAGGCACGTTAAAAAAAAAATGAAAGAAAAAATTTTTTAACTGCGTATTATATTGAAAAAAAAGTAAAATAAT
>JABFDZ020000037.1:8172381-8185478 GCA_019775955.2 Pollimyrus isidori
TGTTTTTTTAATTGCATTACGGACAATAAAGAACTTTATCACAATATTCTAATTTTCTGTGACAGTCCTGTATATCAGTCTGTGTAGAGGTGCTTGTTTTCATTCATGTAATTATGTTACTTTGACTGCTTGCTTATGGTATTTGTTATCCAATAAACATTTTCCTAAGAAATACATAGATCACAGTACAAACTATATGTATTTTTCAAAGATAAAAAATAAGCGAAATAACATTTGTCCACAAGTTTTGTGTTAAATTTTATTTAATGGATAGGGAGGTATACAATGACTTAGGATGACGTATTATACCTCAGAGTCCACATATTAAAATGGCTTAGTCAGCTATCAGCACCTTCTTAGGCAGAAATCCTGTGGAATAAAAATGTAAGAGAAAGTCTACCTTTCTCTGGGCGGCATGGTGCTACAGTGGTTAGAACTGTTTCCTCACACCTTCTGTGACCATGGTTCAAATCTCTGCCATGGCTTCATGTGTTTGCATGTTCTTCCTGTGTTATTGTGGGGTTTCCTCTCCACAATCCAAAAATATGCTAAGGTGAATTGGAGTTACCAATTGCCCTGTAGGTGAGAGTGTACCCTGCATCCTGGGTTGTTCCCTGCCTTCTGCCCATAGGCTCTGAACCCCTGTCACCTTGAATATGATGAGAAGTCACAGAAAATGGATGGATGTAATAATCTCTGTTGTGTCCATTTCTATATATACCGCGTAAGGGCACTAAAATTGAAAAGCAAAATTTCCTAGTCTTTCTTTTGTTATTTTTGAGATGAGATCACCGGTGACCTAAAGTCAGACTCCCTCATCATATACAGCAACTCAGTCCTCCTGCAATCCAATGAGGAAATCTCATTAAATTTCTGAAACTCAACGACCACACAAAATTTTGCCTGATAATGTACTCCATAGACTGAGGACAGGTGATCCTATAAGCGACACAGATGACCACTTAGGGCACCAATTTCTGAGGTTGTACCAACTCATGCCAGCCAATTACACTTTGCCTCAGACAGGGGGTGCCGCTGGTGATGTGAGGCTCACCTAGCGTGCCACATCAGCTGGAACTGAGGGAGTTTTCAGAAATTTACTCATTAGCTTTGAATAGCCTAATATGGAGGGAAAATAACGTGCTTCCTTAAATTAATATGCATCAAGACAAGTGGCTTGACAAATAAGGAAATGAATAGCTGAAATATTGATAACTCACAGGTGTCTTAACTGTCAAAACCATTTGACGTCACCTAAAATCAGCTTTAGGGAAGGGTGCAAGAAAATAGGGTTCATTTGAGGAGAATGAATAAAAAAGTAATTTATTTAAGTATCCTGGCCTTGCAGCTGAAATGGGGTGCTAGGGTCTGATGAAAGATAGGGCTTTCAGACATGCACATCAAGGGTTGTTTGGATCGGAGGAGCTTATGTCAAAATTATCTTAAGTCCGCTGTGAAATATCATGGGGAGTATTAGTTTCGGGGTTGATTGGCGCAAACCCAAATTTAATGAACTGTTTCTTATTGGAAGTGAGAGAAGCACATCAGAAACAAAAGGTCTGATGAAGTATCTACTATGAAATCATGTTATGATGATCTAATGTTAAACGGTAAACATATTTTACAGAGGGATAAATACTGGCGGTGTGTGCAGACTGCAATGTGTGAATATAAACCAAAGGCCTTAGATACTTGTGACAAGATTGTTACAACAAGTGTCATTGTTGTGTTATATAGTCTTTTGTTCGTCTTTTCTTAGCACTATGAAAAAAAAACTGGGGAAGTGGAGGAAAGCTCAAGGTATTGCAAAAATGAGAATAATAAAACAATATTAGGGATATCTCCATATTCTGTAAAGCACTATGTTATGAAACTATGCTTAAAAGTTTACTGGAACGGAGAGAATGGAACTCACTTTTAAATCAATTCTGTAGTATTTCTGAAAATACATTTTAAATAATTCAAAAGATATATCCATCTATTCATGCATCCATCTATCTATCTATGAAATAATCGCTGCATGCAAATCGATTGATTTACCGGTCAACCTACATCCCTGCTCTCACCTATTGTTTACAAGCTTTAAGGTCATGTGACCAGAATGAGATCATACATACAAACAGCAGAAATTGAATTTCCTTCGCATGGTGTCTGGCCTCTGCCTTAGAGAGTGAGGAGCACAGACAATCGGAAGGGGCTCAAAGGAGAGCCGCTGCTCCTCCGCATCGAAAGGAGCCAGTTGAGGTGGTTTGGGCATCTATCTAGGAGGCCACATAGACACCTCCCTTGGGCTCCCCAGGGCAGACCAAGGACACACTAGAGAGATTATTTCTTCTGGCTGGCCTGGAACGCCCTGGTATCCCCCAGAGGAGCTGGAGGAGGTGGCTGGTGAGAGGGAGGTCTGGGCATCCCTGCTTAGACTGCTGCTCCCGGCGACCTGGTCCCGGGCAAATGACAGAAAATGGATGGGTGGATGGATGGATGATCACTGCAGCTCATTCCTTTTCAGTTCTGCATTAAACCCTATCATCTGTAATGTCCTCCATTCCCAAGGCATACATCGGCTTCCGCATTATGCATTCTGCTCATCTAATTGTCCTGTTCCACACTATAGACAATGTAGACATTCAGTTCTTTTCTAGATAGCTGCTGAGAACCAGGGGTGTGGCATTTGTCTTGCTGCTGGCAGATAGGAGCCTGCAAGGACGCTGCCAATAATGCACCACTGTGGAACTCCCTGTTATAGCTAGAACATGATATACTGAGAAGCTAATTCATCTGGACAGTAGGGATGAGAGTGATTCTGCAGTATTGCTCAGTATTTAACTATACTCTTGAGTTGCTCTGAAATTTACTATGGAATGTCTCATGATGCAGTTATTTCTTGCATCTTAATTTCTGCGGCCTATATATGATAACGTTATACCCTTGAAATGATTGTACACGTATAGATTTTAACTGAAGGCAACACCAGTTATGAAGAATCATTAATGCAAGCATTTACACTTTGTTAGCAATGCTAACTAGCAACCACTAACTACAGTGTAGCACTATGAAATGAGACCATGTCTTTCAGTCCCATTTAACTTGGCTCCCACATTCTCACGATAAGGCCTTTCCTTTCACGCTATTTTAGTTTATCAGCATTCTTCAGCCAGTATTCTCAGTTTTTCATTCTTTTTTTTCTGCAAAGCTCAAATTGAGGACAAATTACTCACTTTGGCTTTGTATTGCTTTCTTCTTCCTAACATTCAATTCCTTGGCCACTGTGATATCTGCTGGTGTCTATAAAACGCCAGATAAGGTTCATAGGCCATTTTATCTGGCGTGGCTGGGTCTTCTCGGATTTTCTTTTTGCTCCTCCTAGATGGAATCACGAAAATGTGCTTTCTCTCCCTACACTGTGAAGACTATAGCATACTTAAAACTTTAACAGATCTCTAGTCCCTACACACCAGGGAGGAAATACAGTATGTTTGGTGTCTGCACTTCATAGCAATGTACAGTCAACATACTTCTGCATAATAATGTTTTGGTTACGTATTATTATTATTATTACACATAATTATTAATAAAAGAAGTTACTGGTTACATATTAATTCTGTAGTTTTTATTGTTATTTCACAGTGTACTCTTTCTCCATATCAAAAAGATTTACTCCAGGCTATAGGTGTGTAGTAGGCTGTACCATCTTGGTCTGTATAAGGACACTCGTTATGATATTCGTGCAAAAACGAAAGCATCTAACAAGACATTCGTCAGAATGTGTCCCCGTTGTTAAGCGACGCATGACTGCATATACGTTGCAATTGTAGGGATTAATGTCAAAATGGGCCCGTTTAACATGGCGTAAAATCTGCCCCCTTATGGTGCAGTACCTCCGATAAGAATATATAATTTAAGAATATAATTTTCCTTTTAAGTAGTACTTAAACATATATGAGTATCATATTGCATATGTGTTATAGCTAAGAGTTGGGTGTACAAATGGACAAAAATGAAGGAATTTTGTTTTTCCCCAATTACAATCACAATATTAATCCATCTGTCTTGCGAATGTTTATCCTGGTCAGGGTGATAAGAGCATACAAAAATGAATAATCTATTTACCTTCTTTATTTTTATCGTAGGTAATATGGTCATGTTTAGTGATGTTTGGTAATTCAAATCACAATCAGCTGAACTGTGCAATTCTTATTAGAAACAAAATTCATTTTGTGCATTCACACTGAGGTGTAGTAGATAAAGGCGTTAGTTTCTTTTTGATATAAATTAGACAGCGCTGACAGAATGAGGTTAGGTAACAGTTGAGGTGGTATACGGAGATTATGCACTGTACACAGTGTTCTCTGTACAGCTCGTACGCACCTGCAGAAGTTGCCGGTGCCCGCACCATTTCCGCTTGGAAGGTCACTTTTCTCAGCGCTGGAGTGTCTGAAGCCTTTGGCTGCTACTGAACCGTTTGGCTCTTTCTCTGCTAGCTAACAGCTATACAATGTTCCTCAATCTTTCTCCATTATCTGCCTCTCTTTTTTAAGACTCCTCACATACTTATGATTGTATAAACACGACGCGCGTCTTTTTTTTTTTTTTGCTGGAATTTAACGAGCGGCCAGACTTATACGGCGTTATTTTCTTGCCATAGTCAAAAAGAATAATCCGAGGAGGAAATTCCACACAAGGAGCAGCGACACGGCGCCCTTCTTGCCCGGATTATAAAGTAAGGCCCTTTTTCATCGAATGAAATAATAATTCGCCGGTGAGAAATGCGAATATACAGCCGGACCTCGGGTCCATAGTAGTGTTTTAGTGTATACTTATAGCTGACGGGCTGTTGACAATGTATTATAGCGTTGGAAGTGTGGTGGATGGGGGATGGGCAGCGCGCGCGAGTGTGTGTGTGTGTGTGTGTGTGTGTGTGTGTGTGTGTGTGTATAACCTAACCCAACAGCTTTACAAAAATAAGTAGATGGCTCCTTAATCGCAAATGGGTAAATATTATGAAGTGTCCGGTAGCACAACACTAGGGAAGGGCACCCCCCACACCCCCGATACGCTGTGTTTAAACTGGTTGAACCCTGTAAGTACGCATGGCGTGCCCCGGTCGTGGGAAACGTGGAGAGCAACGGCGGAAATTGAAAGGCTCAACTTAAAACGTAACTGCTTGACTCAGTATTTAGTCATCTTGACTAGTATCGAGAGTTTGGCTGTTTATTCCCGTGCTAAATGTAGTAGAAACTCAGAAATATGACAGCAATGTGGCAGTGGCCAAACTCATGCTTGTGGGGGAGGGCAGCTCAGAGGCGAAGCCCGGAGATCCTGAACTCATTGACAGACTGGCACGTCTGTACGCCTCTCTGTTTGTCATGGTGGCGTATAATAATGATGATGATGATGATGATGATAATGGTAATAATGATTACAGCGTAATTATTTCACGTTAGTAGTTGTTCCGTCGTTGCATACGTTTTGGGGATTTTTTAAAGCAATATATGAAGCTTGTTGGGTTTGGTTTTTTAGTTTGTGATGGATGTATTTTTAGTAGAACAGTCTCAGTTGTTTTTCATGTGGCTGATCTTGAAAATAACAGAAAATAAGTGACATTGTTGGCTTCATTATAGACTAATTTTGTGAAAGAAAGGAAATTTCAAAAGAGGTTAAAATATGTCTAGAAACAATTGACAAATCTGCCGTTGGTAGGGGGTAAATATGGTATAGTATTTGCATAGTGTGGATCTGTAATATTGTCCTACTTAAAACAAATGCTTCATATCAGCAAAATTGTCGTTAAATCTGAACATTTAATGTCATTAAAATTGTTTTACTGTTCCGGATGTAAATATATGCAGATTTTAGTGAGTAGGCCTATAGCTGATAAATACTATTGCCTCCTGAGTGAGAACACCATAGGAGTAAAATATATCTTGGTTCTAAGAAATTAATTTCACTAGAGTTTACATCCAGAATCCATGTTGCATTCTTCTAAATTACTGATGGAAAACACAGGGTAAAATGAAGCGGAAGAGAAGGCTGCTGTGACCTGCGATTTAGCTATTCTGAAATGTACCCCAGTAACACTAAGATCTTTTCTTTCATTCCATGTTTATATACAAAATGGTTTCTTTTGTATTGGTATGGTTTTGATACTAGGGCAGTTCAAAATACAGCTGTGAACTGCATAGCATTGAGTTGGTATGAAAATTTATCACAATTGTAATGATCATAATTCTAGTAAAGTGAACTGAAAATGTTTAAAAAGTACAGATACAAAAACTGAATTTTCACCAAGTTCTATATTGAAAACCACAAATAAAATTAGTAGCAGAATCCCCCTTTTGTTTGGATAAGCAATAAAATAATAGCATGGTCAGTGCCTTATGTAAACGTATGAAAACCATATCAAATGTGCATTGACATCTCTGGAGTGTTATCACTGTGTACCGCCATGTTTTCACTGACGCAAAACAAACCCGCACTGCATGCTGAGCCTGAAAACCAGTGTGTGGGAGACTGCTGCTGAACTTGGTTCATGCTGGACAGTATTTAACTTCAGGTTTTCCAAGTGCAGTAATCAACCGTAGTGCTATTGATAATTAAAAATTGAAACCGTAATGCTAACCGTGGGGAATTTTACTGTGGTTTACAGTGGAACCTGTAACAGTTTCATCCCTATTTTTTTTTTTTAATAATTGAGATTTTTAATTATCATTACAGTCACCTTCATGGCAGTCTTGTCAGTTTGGGGTGTTTATTACAAAAAGAGTATATGGTGTCATCATCTTTAAGTGTCTCAACTTTAGGGTTAGGGGGTTGAATTCCTATTGTTCTGCATGTGTGCAGGTCTGCATGTGTTCACAGGTATCATGTATCTGCTCTGGTTTTCTCTGGGAGTTCAAAAACATGTAGTACTGCTTAGTTGTCGGTACTGTGTGGATGTGTGTGGGTGTATTTACATTTGTGTCCTATAGAATGGCCTGGCACTCTGTCTAGAGTATACTCCTGCTTTTTCCCCTGTTTGTGCTACCGACCTATTCAAAATGTTATGGTTTCCTAACCGTTTATTTTCACTTTCACAAGTTTATCTAAACAACACCTTTCTAAGAGCTGCCATTGTCACCATCTGTTGCCCTTTCTATGGGGTTTGTATTTTGTGTGTTTCGTTTTATGTTTGGAACAATGTTTTTTTGTATACATTGTAATGTTTATGCTCTGTTTTAGCTGTTCATTTTGATTTATTTTAACAACAGTAACTTTGTGCTACACCAATTTTGAGGCCCTTAATAGAGCCTTAGAAGTGCTTTATGGAGAGCACCTTATCTTTGCAACAGCATAGGAAAACAATTTACTATTAAGGAAGAAATGTATTGTTAATTGTAATTATTTATCATTGATTGAAACTTGGATATGCAAACTCATTGTCAGGTGATCTATAGCTAGCTAGAAATGTTTGCATTAATATCTTTGGAAAAGTAGATGTATATATTGATTTCTTTGATTTATGTTTGGAATTTGTCCTTTACAAAAACTGGAATTAATATTCAGAATAATTATTTTGGATGCACACTGTTTTGTGGTTCTATGTTCTTTTTTTTTTTTTTTTTTTAAACGTGGATATATCTGTAAGAATTGCAGGATTTTAAAATCTAGCATACATTAGCAAATAAATGAGAGAACATATAACCACAAAACAGTGTGTATCCCAAATTATTGGTTGGAATAGCTAAAATGCAGTCAAGTATGCAGTTTCAGTAAATGTCTCTGTATCCTGGTAGATGACTTTTAAGACGTAGTGTGTGGGTAGGGGTGTAAATTGTTGGCCACAACGCAATGCAGTTTGATTAGGTCCATCTAGGGGAAGGATTTATTGAATTGGAAATTCAATTAAATTAATCAATTGTGTATGATTATTTTGATAACCAAAATTTAAAGAGATTCATCGGGACCCAACGGGTGACAATTATTACCATGGGATCTTCACACACTGTTAATGGAATACAAATAAAGTAGAATCTCAGAACATACATTTTTATTTTTGTTAATATAAGCGGGAGAACAAATTGGTATAAATTGTCAAAAAGGCCATATATTGAATTGTACAGGAAAAACAAACCGCATAAGGAAGTGCTATTTGATTAGTAGTAATGGTGCACCCATTACCTCATTTCCACCAACACAGGGCTAGTACTGGTGTAGGTGCTGGGCTGGTTCTCGCTTGGTGCCTTTTAAGAACTAGCCTGCGTTTTTACCGGTTTCAAAAAAGAATGCAATAGAAATGTTTCGTAGGCGGAAGTGAAAGTAAAGCTTAATATGTATTTCATTTTTTGGATTAATTTTGCCGAACTGAAAAAAAAAAGGTTCCGTAATGTGACTCATTGGGCCCTGTCTGTGTAAAGGCTCCCCCGTCTGTGTGTATCGGAATAAAAAGCAACCTTATTCTGTTAATAAGCTGGCCAGTTGTTTCACTTGCAGCATTGCCGTTATTAGACTATCTATATGACTTATGGATTGAATTTTTCTGGTATATTGAAGGTTTGGACACCATAGCCCGTCCCACTTAACCCGGTTGATATGGTGCCACATTAGCATTATAAAACTAAGTGAAACTTAAATTTGAAACTTTAATCTTTTAGCATTCCAAATTAAGCAGCAGCAGATTGTGGTGAAGGAAACAAAGCTGCTTACACGCTCTCCACTTAACCCAGTTCTCTGAAAAATCGAGACTAAACTGAAATGAATAGATGCTTTAATATCATGGATATCTTTTGCTTAATTGCATATTAGATTTTGGTAATGAATTTAAATTAACGGTAAGAGACTCCATGTTGTCAGCTACCGTTGTACATAACATGTGAACACCATCTCAATATGTAATGTAAGTACTGCAGTGTAAAGCAAGCTAAGCAGCTTGGAAGCTCAAATAAGTTCCTGTTGCAACCTTAATTGTCGCTACTACATGACACAACATTACTGGCTCATACAGAAGGCTATTGCTTTCACTAAAGAGAAAAATTGCTCTGTTTTCCTGAATTAATGAGAGATTTCATTAACAATTTGCTTGGATATTTTTTTTCTTTAGTGAATGCATTATACTTCCTAAGGCTCACATTATCACCACAACAAGGTTAATTTTTCTGACATTTTCAGTACTGTAACTGGGAAAGCGGGCAGGCTTTTCATTATGAAAAAAGCTCACAGGAACTATATGATGTTTTGCAGCTTTAGTGTGTAGAACTGTAATGTTTTAATTTGGAGAAACACTGCTTTACCTTCCATCTTCAGCTACAGTCTATGCTCAGCTGAAACACCTATCTTTTTTTTTTTCTTCTTGGAGAATCACGCTGAATTTGTGTCTGAGTGTGGGGTGAGTGACGGCAAGGCTTCAGCGTTGATTGGCTATTATTCATGTGACATTAGCTAATCAGAGATTGCTGTGGGCGGGACATTAAATGAAGCAGCGGGTTAAGACCAAACGGAACAGAAGGAGACTGCAGCGGAGCCGCAGTAGCATACCTTGCAATTACTTAATATCTGTGATCATTAAAATAAAATGCTGATACCGATAATTAATTGGCCAAATGTGTAATATCGGCCCCCAATTATTGGTCGTGCTGATAATCAGTCAACCCTTAATGTTATTAGTTTTATTGTCAGTGCTTAAATAATGTGCAGGCTATTAAAGAATAGATAAATGTCAACTAAACCTAACTTATTCTGGTCTTAGCTTCACAAATAGGCAAATTAAAGCAACAATGTAGATTTCTGGAACAGTTTTAATGTTTCATTTGTCTTGGGGCTTATTGTTTTTGTGGCAGCATGTGGCAAATTAAATTGTATTCCATAATATAATATTGGTGTGACTGTTAACACTATACCTTTTAACTAGTTTTCAGTGTCTTGTGACGCCTTAATATACAGACACTCCTCACTTAACAACCTACCTGTTACTAGCTGCCCGACCTTAAGACTTGCTCTCTTTGAGGTACACAAATTAAGCCAAAGTTATGAAGTTGTAGTTTCCTTTACACCTTTTCTTTATTCAGAATTATATAAAATATTTACAGTATGCAAACCTAAAGAATGTATATTACAGCTGATTTCCTATTCTGTTTATTGCCATATTTAGTACACTACTGTATTAGCATTTATAAATATGCAAAAAATGTTTTAAGTGGTGCAAAGGTAATATTAAAACAATATTTAAAGATGGTTGACGACAAACCCACTACCGGTACAGTGACCTTGAAATTTCGGTAAGGGGCGCTTCTCACTTATTAACCAATTTGTTTAAGGACCTGTCTCTGTTTTTGCTAGTTATGTTTTGCTGTATTTGAAAGAAGTCTGTCTGTGTAACTGGTGGTGAATAAAGGAATGTGTTTAACTCCCCCAAAAAATTGACTGTTGGATCCATAAAATGATCCACATAGACAAGTATTAATACAGGTATATAGGAATTCTTTAGTATATCCCATTTTACTTTCATTTAAGACGTTCTCAGGTACAAGAGAGAATGGAAGCTTGGGGTAATGTGACTTTTATAACACCACCCAAAATATAACTAATTTCTATTGTCTGTTGTAATAAAAATATGCCTTTTGTTTTTTTTTTTTTTAACTTGTGAGTTGGGGCATCCCACTTCTTGTGAGAGTCGTAAGCTTGTACGTGGTTCTTGGAGTGAAATGGGAAATGAAACACAGTCTTATCACTGTGTTTCAGTCTGCCTACTCTAACATCTTTGTTAGTGCAGTATCTTTTTTTGCTGCTGTAACTATAGATATTTTAAGCCTTAATCAGATATTCAAGTCTTGTCTCAGTAGTTTGTATTTATGTTTTACAGTCTTGGTTGTTTACTACTGACTAATAATGAACCCTCCAGCTGGTCTTTTATGATATCCTGTATCAATGAATGAATGTGATGACAGGGTAAGTTTTGGAGAAGTGCATAAAGGTCTTGCGTGGCCTAAGTAGTTTAAAGATGGCAGTCCTTGATAACTGAACAAGTAATTATTTTGTCTTTCCATAGAGTACAACTTGTTTCATGCTTGATTTATTATGAGTCCTTAAAATCCCAAAGTTGCAACTCAGGAATGAACTTGATAATAGAATGTTTTGTTAGCGTTGGCAGTTATGGTAGTTATTAACAGACTTTTAGGCTTTGACTGTAGCCAGAACCTGGAAGAATCACAGGGACACTTGTCTCAGGGAAGTTGGGGTTAAAATGTATCATAAGGATTAGATTAAGGGTTTATGTGATTAATTTTTATTTAACGGTCTTGTCATCAGTAATATTTTATTACCAATTTAAGAGGTAACTGTCCTAGTAGCCGAGGTAACAGCCGAGGTACAACCTTAAACTATAGATGAGTTATGAAGCCTTCGGGATGTTGACAGTAGTACTGGGCGGTATAAACGATATGCGATATAAATTTTGCCAACGGGAGAGATTTTGATTATGCTAGCCTACCACAGAAATTTTCCCTCCTCGCCCGCAAAAATGACCTAATGAAGTTGCGTCAAATAAATTATTCCTTTGTATGATTTATATGAAAATTGTTTATATGATTATTGCAGCGCCCAGCAGCAGAGTCCTGCACAGGTCAGATTTTGACAAACCGCACCTGCCCGTACCCATCATACTTAAACCTGTATCCGACCCCATATCCGGCACAGTAGAATATTTTTCACCCGTTTCAACAAAATTTACAGGTCACCCGTTGGGTACCCGAACCTGTGCAGGACCTTTATGGGAGAGATGGTCATACTAATATAGATGGAATTATATGACACTAGTCTAGTTCTGTGTCTTTTTTTCTGCTTACCTATACAGTTTACAAAGCCAACCTGTGTTTTTAATATAAGATAAAACCAGTGAAGGTACATGAAATGTTTTCATATTTTTTTTATAACTGCAGATTTGCACACTAGAAATAATTTCCGTTCATGACTACTTCGAAATGTGTTAAGTTTATTATACAACTTCCTGCTACAATGTTTTTGCTATGGACATATGTTACCCTTTCAAAAACAGTTATATTGAAATTTACAGATCAAATCATATACCGCAATGTATACCGTCTATGGTTGAAATTATACCGCAATATGAGTTTTATGCCATATCGGCCAGCCTTAATTGACAGAGAACAAAGACCCAAAATAATCTAATGTTTAATTACTATTGGCCAGTGTGAAAGGTAGAAATGCATTGCTTATGAAAAGATCGGTCAAGCTCAGACTTGTCAATATCTTGTCTGATTTAATAACATGACAGCTTTTTACTGACCAAGATTGGACCTGTTTGAGAACAATGTTTGTATGCCTTAAGATTGCAGTGAGTTTTGTGAAGTCTTTTTCACGTCTTTCAGTATCAGTACAGACATTTGTTGTTTAGGAGAGGTAAAATAAATGAATGAGATTAGATTGAAATTCCTTTTGACTGAGGAAAAAGCTTTCAAGGTTTCTTTTAACTAAGCAGGACGATAGTCACGGTGCTGGGGGATTAAGCAGAATTGTTCAAAGAAATTGGTGATGCATGATTTTGTTCAGTGATGATTTTTTTTTCCTTCAACATTTTGTATTTTTATCAGTAAGAAGTACCACACTTGATATACATTAAAACCAATCTATCTTAAGAAATAAAAACAAAACATTTCTGCCTTGTGTCTGCACCGTAGCTTTCCTGTAATGATTTATTTTAACAAACTACTAACATAACCAAAGTAGTCTTTAATAATAATAAAAAAAAACTCTTGCAAATAAATTACTCAAAGTTTCACTTACAAGTTAGACATTCATTAAAATAAAATATCTACAAAAAGTAGAGCTGGGCTGGGCCACATTTTTTCCTGTTCCGATCTGATTTCAATACACTACTGCCAGTACTGATTCCAATACGAGAGCTCTTTTTACTTTAATATTTTAATATACTTTTAAAAACTGCTCAAAAAAGTAAAGGAAAACTTTGAAAACACATCAGATGCCAATGGGGGGAAAAAAAAATCATGCTGTATATCTGTACTGATATGGACTGGGAAATGTGTTAGGAACAAAAGGATGCTGTATATCTATACTGATATGGACTGGGAAATGTGTTAGGAACAAAA
>JABFDZ020000037.1:8211587-8227777 GCA_019775955.2 Pollimyrus isidori
TATATCTATATATCTATATATATATGTATATATATATGTATATATGTATATATATATGTATATATGTATGTCTGTGTGTATGTATGTGTATATATAAATAAATAATATGGGGACTTTTCTCTGATAACTTGTATTGATTATCTGGCAGATCTGGAGTATGAAACAGGACACCTGTGTTCACGACTTGCAAGCACACAGCAAAGAAATTTATACTATTAAGTGGAGCCCTACTGGTACTGGAACCAATAACCCCAACGCCAACCTTATGCTTGCGAGGTATGGCATTATGAACTATGATTTGTGTTCCTTACAAGATTAAAATAATGTATTCAGTGGGTTCAAAGATGTCTGTTATGGGCATTGTGACAGCAGCTGTGTATTGATTCCTCACAGTGCATCCTTCGACTCCACCGTCCGATTATGGGATGTAGACCGAGGAATCTGCATCCACACACTGACCAAACATCAGGAACCTGTGTACAGTGTTGCCTTCAGCCCAGATGGCAGGTACCTGGCCAGTGGCTCCTTTGACAAGTGTGTCCACATCTGGAACACGCAGGTAGGTACTGCGTTGCACATCTGGCTGCGAGTTTAGTCAGTTAAATCCAGGATGGTTCATATTACACAGTTTAATATCTAGGATTTCTACCTAGATCTGTTTTTGTACTTGTACTTCTATAAATGAATGAATGAGTACCTTGAATACCTGTGTTTGCGCTGAGATTAAAATGCACAGTTTAAAAACGGTTTCAATGCTGCAGTGCACCTTTGGCTCCCTAAAACCTTTAAATTGTGTCCAATTCTCTGTTTACAGACAGGTGCTTTGGTTCATAGCTACCGGGGAACAGGGGGCATCTTTGAAGTTTGCTGGAATGCAGCTGGTGACAAAGTGGGAGCAAGTGCATCGGATGGATCTGTAAGTGCTTCAGGGTCTTCATCTTATTGGGCTTCTTTAATAACCCTCATATTGGAGGCAACGGTCTCAAGGCACAGGCAGGGCCAAAGCGTTTTGTGGGAGCAAAACTGGGGTTCAACACCAAAATTTCTTTGAACTCTGTAATGGGGGTTCATGGTTTTGTGTCATGCTGTATAAGGATGAATATAATTCTTAATTATCTGCAAGTTTTTAGAAGCTATGATTTGTGAAGAGCCTTCTTAAACATGCATTGTTGCTTCAGTCTTGAAAGAATTGGTGATTTTGAAATTTTTAAATACACAAAAACATATCTTTAGAGTTGAATTCTAAACTCATGAGAATCCCACATGAATATTCTTAATTAAACAGCCATATAATTTAAAGGTACTTGAAATACGTTATGGATACCATGAAGTAAATGGGTGCCTGAAACACAGAAAAAAGGTTTGCAAACACTCTAGTGATGCATACATTACTTGTTGGATGTTTTGCCTAGTTTCTGTATTATATCAATAGGACCACATGTTAAAAAAATACTAACTGAAACAAGACCATATTGATCTGTTACCATTTTGATGACTGTGAAACTTTAAGGGAAATGGTTTGTAAGTCTTTTCAAATGATTTGTTTGTTGCAGGTTTGTGTATTAGATCTACGGAAATAATAGTGCTTGTTGCAAGCCATGGACCGACTATGAATGTGTACATAGCCAAAACGACTGTCCTCACCACACGTACCGCTACAGTCCCTGAACCATGGCCGGCAGCTGCAGCCAAAACAATCATACCTGAGGGACAGGCTGAGCCCTCTTTCTTCAGAAGGAGGATTCCACCCACAGATGTGAACCAGACAGTCAGAAAGAAGAAAGATAGAGCCCATATTTGGACCAAAATTTGAAGAAAGGGGGGGAAAAAGAAACCTTTTTTTTTTTTTTTGGTTTATCAAACCAAAAACCAAGGATTTATACTTTTATGGGTAGATAACGCTCTGTGCACTTCATTCGGCGTCAAACATTTCTGCTCTACTTTTAGATTCGTCATTTTTTAAGCTTACAGCTGCATGAATTGGAGGAATCAAGTTATCTTCCTCAATTTCATTTTTACCTGGACAGTTAGCAGTTTAAAAAGTCTTCGGCACTGTATGTTTTATGGTTCAGACATTGGGGACTGCTGCATTTCCCCCCTGTGCCTCTTCCTCACTTTTACCTACTCCTACATTTTTTTTGGCTGTACGGTTTTGCTGTTGACATCTAGGTGCAGCAGATTCTTTTAAGGGGGATATTTATTCTGTGGAATATAGAGGAAAATTAAAAAAATAAAAAAATGTGGGCACAAAAATTGGGACGATGCATTATGCATCATTTTGCTTTAAGACCATAATTATGGTTCAATAGTGCACTATTGATAAAGCGGCGTAAAAATGTTCATTTATGGAACATTCTGGACAAAGGATGACTGCTGTAAGTGTTTTCAGGAAGCGCCATTGTTTAGTATATTTCTGATTACTTGTTGGTCGACACTGAAATTAGAAACCAGTATTAATCAGTCATTATTGTATAGTCTACAAATAAATGTGCATGTGCACAATTTGTTAAATTTATAACACTGCAGTGGCAGAATCAAGTCCATATACTCCACCAGAAGTGAAAGTTCTCACTAAACATTAAAACTCCTGATCCAAATAAAATTTTCCGTTTTTTTTTTATATTAACTGTTGGTAGAAACAGTACTTCAGCGACAGCCGTTGTTGTTTGTTTGGATATTAATAATAAAGCGAGTCTGGGTGTTGAGCACATCAGATGCTGCAGCTTCTGCACGTAATCTGGACCAGACACGACTATGTAAACAACTAAAGGAAATCATATAATACTCATACTGAAGATTTTTTTTTTTCTTTTCTAAACCATGTGAAACATTTGTGTTTGGTCTTAGTTATGTGATAAGGGATCTTTCTACTAGGCAATGGGAAGGTTATGTTTTGTCCATTCATAGTATTACCATTACCATTAGATCATAAAAGAGCACTGCATTTTTCAGATGTCTGAAAATGGAATGTTTTTATCGTGCAAGTAAATCAAGTATTATCCATAGAATTTTGTCTTTAAAGTATAGGCTTCGAAATGGCTTTATTCAGCGTTACTCAATTATCCAGCCATACAGGACCGCTGCAGCAATATTGTTTGTCATTGGAAAAAAAATGGGATTTTTTTTTTTTTCTTGCTACAATGGGGAAAAACGACTAATATGCATCCTAACAGACTTTTTGTGTCTAATGTAAGTGCATTGTATCACTTTGGGCACATTACATGGTCTGACAATGGCTTAGTGTTTTGTTTTATGGCTCAAAAAATATTCTCCAGTTCCCTCCCTCCCCTGCCCATCAATGTCACCGTTACCATAACTCGGAATCAGTTCTTTGTATGTGTATACCTCCTGGAGGTTTTGTACTATTTGCAAACTTTTGTAATTCATATTTCTGAATAGCTGTTACAGCAATGTGGATGAAAAATGAGAATTGGACATGCCACAGTATCCTGGACCAGTCGTATGGCACGGTTTGATTCGGGTTACACGCTACATCATGATTGGCCCAGACCCATCCCTGGTTTCCTTGCTAAATTGGATTGGTTGGACTCACATTTTCTTTCTGTTGTATTGGTCTGACTGTTGTAATTTGAATCAGATCTGAAAAAAAGTCCAGATTAAAATATATTTTGATATGAATGCTTCAGCCTTTTTGTAATGTAATCTTCATGCACTTGTATTGATACTGTTATAGTCCCCCCAACAATTTAAAATGTTAACTGTTGCATTGTAGGGGGAGGTACTGATTGCTAAATTACTCTTATGCTGTCCAATGAATATAGTGCTGATCAGTACAGTTTTGTTGCATTTTTTCTTTTTATAATGATAACCAATCCTTTATTGTCCCCATGGGGAAAATCTTTTTACTCCTCCCTCAGCTTGCTTCGTGTTGGGCAAGCTGTCCACGAAGGGCAGACA
Organism: Pollimyrus isidori; assembly: GCA_019775955.2. NCBI lineage: Eukaryota > Metazoa > Chordata > Actinopteri > Osteoglossiformes > Mormyridae > Pollimyrus > Pollimyrus isidori. The sequence goes on from JABFDZ020000037.1 coordinate 8,215,506, forward strand.
CCTGTTGGGCCACCTAGGGAGCTGGGGGTTCAGGGCCTTGCTCATGGACCCACAGGCATGCTGAGATTGGGTTTGAACCAGCAACCTTGTGATTACAGGCACAAAAGCTTAGCCCACTGAGCTATACCTTTTTAACTGGTGGAGTTGAGAAATTGCACATAAGGCCACTTTCGCGAACACAGTATTTTTTTTTGTTACAACACCTAAGCAGTTTTTTAGGACGTAATTTAGCAGTCCATTCCATCAAAGTACTTATTGGTACATAAGTTTTGTGAACCCAGTCAGAAAAAGTTCCCTGAAGTTTGGCAAGTTACCGTAATTGTTGCCATGCATTTAGAAATGTCTATTTTACTACTGAGTCTTACAGGGATACAATATATAATTTATTTTCCTCTTTTGTAAGTTGAATTATTAGCTTTGCTGTATTGTAATTAACCATTTATACCCTGTGCTGTGAAACAGACCTGAGGTATCCCATACCTCCAAATGCCCAGGCTAGCTAATACAGCAGGAATGATTTCAAACTGTTGTTTTTTTTTCCTCCATTGTTTGATACATGATCCGCTTATTATTACCAGGGTATGAAAATCAAGACTCCAAATCCTGTGTTACTGTTAAGGCGCTTTTACTGATCAAGACAAATGTGTTACATGACCACAACTGTTATTAAAATAGAATCTATTGTAATCACCCAATTATGCTGCACAAAAAATCATGCATCTCCATGAATGTGAGGAGAGGTGAGTTGGATGGCTAATAAGGGCTCCTGCAGATATTCTACAGAGCAAGATTTAGTTTGCCAGACGAGCCACATGTAAGGATTGTTCAGTAAGAATGTCACTTGCCACTATTGGACAATTTTCACATTTTGGCTATCCTGCTAACTGGGAAATTCTGCTTTGTGAAATACCTCCTTGGTCTTTGTCACCCTGGAAATGTTTCTAGTGACATCATATCCTGTGTCTTGTGTCTAGTAGTGTGCTTTCAGAATAAAACCACCTTATGGTAGGCCCTCACCTGCAGCGGGAATGTTTTACACGTAGCCACAACTCACAGAGACACTTTTACACCTTTTCCCCAACCGATAAGGTGGATGCTTTTGGTCCCCAGGGCACTACAGAATGTGCCACGCTTACATTCTGCACCAAGTTGGAGTAATAAAAGTTTGATTCGTGCCATAAATTTAAATGATTGTTCTGCGTGGGCCGGCTAATAAATGGCAGCGGCAGCATCTACCTCGTCATTGAAGAAATACCCCTTTAACTTGTGTTATGACCCCTTGCATGTCTAGGGGGACCAAGCGATGCCGAAGTACTGTTAAACAATCTGCGTCAATCAGACACAAATCCAAGCAGAACGTAAGAGTGACGTGAAGTTATGTAACACATATGGTGGCTCGGTGGGTCGCAGTCATGCTTCACCATCAGTGTCGGGGGAGGTCTCACCTGTTGTGTGTGTTCCCCCTGGGCTCCCCCTGGGCTCTCCAGTTTCCTTCCTAAATTGGCCAGAGTGTATGACCGTGTGTCTGCCTTGTAACGAACTGGGATCTCACCTACGGCGGTGTCCTGCAGCCCCGTCCTCTGGGACTGCCAGACAGTGCCGTTTTTTTTCTTTCGCTCCATCCCAGCTGCCTGCCAGACAGCCCAAAAACACAGGCTTGTCTTTGAGAGTCCCGGAGGGCCAGGCTGAGAGACACTGACCTAGCGTGTCCTCCTTTCTTGTGCCCCCTGGCTCCAAACCCCCCCCCGCCGCAGCAACTATGGGCAAGATCAGTGGTTGGAGGGTGGACTGATGTAATCGCTGTAGAGGACAGGAGTGAAATCCTGTAAAACGCAGCATGCCATGTTTCTAGTCGAAAATTAATATCAACCACTGAAAAATATATCTAGAGTGTTTAAAAAAAATAATCATTTAAGGAGTCAAGTGAAACTTTGTGTCGCCGGAGCTTTTACTAGATATCGATGATTTTCTGTTAAGTAGCTTATTTCTATCGTGATTTTTATACGTTGGAGAAACCTAGCTGCCCATCCCTGAAAATGAAGCGTCATGCATTTTATGTTCATTGTGTGTGATGGCTGCACACAATGCAGTGAAACCATATCATACCGCAGCTCTCGTGAGGGATTGCAAAAGCCATCATAGCCCTGTAAAGAGTGACTCAGCAGTGCAGTAAAGGTGCTGTTTAATGTGAAGGTAAGTGTGGGGAGAATGAGGACTTCAAGCTTGGGACTTGTGCTACGGGATTTGTCAGAGAAGTGCAATTGAAAAAGACTTGTGTCTATAGGATTTGCACCTGTTATTCAATGTCCGAATAGAGCCTGATCTAAAGGATTGAAAACGGAATTTATATGGATTTTTTTTTTTTTTTTAAACTTCCAGGCAATGGTTGAAAACATTGTCAGTCAGGTTCTGTGATTCTGCAGTTTAAGTTCTCACTAATACAGATTTTGACAGTTCAACATCAGACAAGGACTGGGAATAAAAAAACAACCACTGCAAAATCTTGAAAATGAGGCTTTGTCACTGCAGTGAATCACCTCGTAAAGTATCTATTAGCATGCAGGGAAGTACTTGTATGTTTCACAGCAGACCCTGTCACATGACATGACAGTGTTGTACTCCGAGGTATGGAAAGTGCAAAAATTCTGATACCCAAAAGACCTGACTGCCTCTGATCAATGATCTACCAAAAATAAAATTGTATACTTATGGGGAAACTGCATTAAAGTTATACCATAGGAAATGTTACATTATGCTTATTTAAGTCCTCCTGTAGAACATTACATTCAACATTATTTCTTTTTCTTCGGCATCGACCACATTAGCCAATACAGACGACATGAACTCCTGTAACAGCAAAGTCTCATCACACATATAATTAAAACACTGCACTGAAATTGCATTCACCCTGTACTCCAGAAGAATTATGTAAGCAATGCATATGCTTTGACTTGATTTTAAATTCTGATTTGTTCAGTCAAGTTGCAATACAAGGAAAATGTCTCAAAGTGCAATGACAAATACTGACCACTGGATGGTAGCCAAGATCTTCAGAAAAAGATATATAATGCCTTATAGTTTTTTTTAAAAAAAAAGTTCTTGTATATTGGCACATCTTTCTAAACTATATAATTCAATTTAATCTGCACTCTGACTAAATCTGTTCTTTAAACTAAATCTGTCCACTTTAAATAGGGGACAGCTGTGTGGAGCTGGTTGTTAGGGTAAGATCTATTCAAAGTTGTAAAGTTTGTGGTATTTTATAATGAAACAAGAGTTGCATGCAATTATGATATTAAAGACCTTTATTTGTGATCATAGTAACTACAATAACTTCAAATTGCCACACACAAATGACCACTAGTTTGTAGTGTACCGGTGCCTTCTAGAACATCGAAGATGTTCAGTTGCATACATGCCAACAGTATCACACTTTACAATTGTCCACAAACAGCAGTCCCCACTAAGAAAAATTAGTTGCTATTTTTCATTAAGTATCAATTTGGTGCCGTAACCCTATATTTCTCCGTATTACAGGAATCAAGTCGTGTGGAGAACATTCTTAAATCCACGTCTTAGCTTTCGGTGTTCGGGGCTGCATTGTGGGCCGAATAAGTGCAGGATATTAAACCGTAATCTGTATGGCACATTGCCTCTAGGGCAAGCATTGAGACACTGCCATGAGCCAGAAAATTTGTGATCTAATTTAGAGGCAGCGAGGCGTTTAGCCTTTTCTCTGTGGACTCTTGGCAGTCCACTCCATCCCCTTTGTTTTGCGGGGGATCAGTTTCTGCCACATTTCAAATGCATCCTTATCTGCACCATCTGGGTCACATGTGACATGTTGTGCATGTTATGTTTTTATTGCATTTCTATTTGCATCTGCTACGATTCTTTCCAGAGTGTTCTTAGGTGCCATCCAGCCATTGTCAGTTCTTGGCAATCCTGTCAATAGCATCGCATCAGAACGTTCTACCTTCTCTCTGGGTCTTCATGCTTCTCATTTTGCTGCCAGTGGTTTTATTTTATTGTCAAAGTAGCCTTTAGCCACAGTTTCAAAAAGTCCTTTTTTAGTTTGAGTCCAGGTGGAAGATGTTAGATTTTTCTGATTTAGAATGGCTACAAATATCAGTAGACACTTTGTCATTTCATCACAAGCACAGTTTGATAAATATCTCTCGTGAGATAAAGCAAAATTTCCTGCCATCCATCTCATTGCTGTTTGGATTTTTATAGTTGGGAATATCTCATTGCAGTGGTTACCATTCACAAAATCCCAACTTCATGCTAAAATATAGTAAAAAGTAACTGCATGGATGGAAGCAATTTATCTGCATGGAAAGGCATCACTATGAGTTTGCAAGAACAACGGCTTCAAAGGAGACGAATTCCATAGTACCAGACATCTCTTTGCAGAAAATAAGAAGTCTCTGTGGAACAGCCTTGAAAAAGCCGGAGTTCTTAAAGAGAGCACTGCGGAATGTACAACAAGGTTCCTCAGTTCAGATCCTGGAGGGCCGGTCTGTGACGCAGTTTGCAGATTTCCCTGCTCAGACGCACCTATTTTAGGTCACCAGCCAATAACCAGGTTTAGTATAGTATAGTAGGTGTGTTTTAGGGAAATCTGCAAAGAGTCTCACAAACTGGCTCTCCAGGACTGGAAGTGTGGAGCCCTTTTATACAATATGCCATTCACGCTCCATGGCTAGTTGTATATTTGTTCCAAATCTAAATTTTGTAAATTGCCTATGTTTGAATTTAAATCCTCACAAATTGGATACAAAAAATTAGTGTAGACTAACATCTAACAGTGCTTTGACGGTAGCAGTTCAATGTACTCTTGTTAACTGGTCTCCTTCCTGTCTTAGGCTAATGAACTGGAACAGTGAGCAGCCCAGTAAGCTCATAAAGTCTACAGTGGGAATGTTTCTCGTTCTGTTTCTCCGTTAGATTTTATTTTGCCAGCCAGAGTGCCACCAGCTTGCTGTTTTCTGTTTCTTTATTAATACATAATCCTAGGTCACTGACGCAGCTCATTCCCAATACATAGCTGGCATTTTGCTTCTACTGGGATCTCAGTCAAGTTGCATTAGTGATTAAGAAAGCTTAAGTAAGTAAGTTACTTGTTTCTTTCCATTCTTTTTATGTTACTTTAGAACAGACAGGAAAAGAAGTTCCTGTTTATATTAAAAATATATTTAAAGAAGTATATGACTAGTATAAGTGGTAAGAAAGGTGAAGGTGAGGCAACCTGTTTTTCACTATTAAGACAGCTCGGATTGTTTCTAGATTGTTGAGGGTGTACATTAATCTTTTACTCATAAATTTATTTCACTGCCACAAGTATCCCCACCTAAATCTTGGTAAATGTGGCAATTCCTAATTGGTGACCAAATATGATAATGTCAAGGCTATATAAGATGACGTTCATTTGCGACTTAATGTACCCTGGTTTGTTTCCATCTGTTAACGGCAACTTCCAATGAAACCGTGCTGTTTTTGTTACACCGCTCTATAAATTTACTTATTCTGTCACAAAGTCACACTTGGTCTACAGTTGCATTGCTACATCACTATATTACAAAAACTAAATTCATAACAGGTCAATGTGGAACTTTTGATTTATATTTTTACAGTTGAGAGTATGTTTAGTACTTTCATTAGATAAATTATATATAATTTGATTTCCTGCATCTAGCATAGTGCCGATCTAAATTAAAGTAAGGCAAATGAATAAATTCATTATACTTGGGAAAATTACTAGGTTGCTAGGTAACTGAAATCTGTTTTTCTATCATTATGTATCTATTTTCCTGTTATGTTGGCTACTATGGTTAGACTTTGGCAGAGTAGATGCCGCTGAAAGCTCATTTGGAAGGAGTTTCAGTGATTAAAAACTGTTCTACGTTTTGTGAGGAAGGAATCTAAAGCGCTGATGGCATAGCAGACTGTGGACAAACCTCAGCCAGCCTGTGTATAACTGTGAGATACAAGGCAAAATTAAAAAAAAGGCAGCATAAGGTGTAAGGAGATGGTTTCATCAGTAATTCACTGGAGGATACCTGCAGCGTGTAAAACCCGAATTATACATAAAAATGTTCTTATGTTTAAACTCACGCAAGGAACTGAGCAGTGGGGAATGATTCACATGGTTAAATGAGTCATTTGTCACATGGTTTTCAGCAATGTTTGGGTCTCTCTTGTTGTGCAGGGATTAAGTCTCCTCTCCTCGTAGTACCCAGAGGAAACTCCAGAATGACATGGGGAGAACATTCAAACTCCACACGGAACCCTAGTAGAAACTTGAACCCAGGTCGCACAAGAGAGAGGCAACAGTGCGGACCACTTGTCACCATCATGATACATTCATGCACCATCATGTCACCCATATTAGTAAATACCGATAAATACAAAATGATTCAGAGTTCTCTTAAAGTATATGTCAATTCTTAACATGAATGCCAGAACACTACAAAACATCCTCATACATACAGAGTCAGGGTAATTCACCTTATTTAGTTTAGCTGTAATAAAAAGGATTTAGTGTGATTTTACCTGCAGAAGGCAAAGACGACAATATTGGAACATACCTTTTTTCCATTGAATTTCAGGTGTTTCATTCAGACCCTTTGCCACAGGTGTATAAAATCAAGCAGTTATCCAGGTTTACAAACAACATGGGTCATACTGAAGAGATTAGTGTATTCAAGCATAGTACTGTCATAGAATGGCAGAAATCCAGACCAGGATTTTGTTTTTACCAACCGGTTCAGCATAAGGAGTCATGGTCACAGAGTATTCAGCTGCTGGGTAGAAACAAAATCATGGTCTGGATTTGTAGCTTCTGGACCTGAAATGCCCAACACTGCCTTTACAATAATTCAGTCCATGAAATGTATTCCCTGCTAGATATCCCATGGTCACCTGTAAGTGATGTTATTGCAAAGTGGAAGCATTTAGGAACAACAGAACCTCAGCCACTAAGTGGCAGACCACACGAAGTAACACAGTGAGGTCTCCGAGGACTGAGGCGCATAGTCCATAAAAGCTGCCAATTCTCTGTCCACTCAATAACTGCAGAGTTGCAAACTACCCCTGACATTAACCCCAGCGTACAAACTGTACACCAGGAGCTCGATGGAATGGGCTTCCATGGCTGAGCAGCTGCATGCAAAGGGATGGAGTGGCGTTTTTTCAGGGGGTGGGCTAGGCCCCATAGTTTCACTAAATACCAAGACATTTTGCGCAATGCTGTGCTTCCAACATTGTGGGGACCTTTGCTGTTCCAGCATGACTGCCCCAGTGCACAAGGCAAGGCCCATAAAGACAAGGGTGGGTGATTTCAGTGTGGAAGAACTTGAGTGGCCCGCACACAATCCTGAGTTCAACCCATCAAAACACCTTTCGGATGAGCTAAAATGGAGATTGCGAGTCCGGCTTTCATGACCAACATCAGTGCCTGACCTCGCAAATGCTCTTCTGGATGAATGGGCAAAAAATCCCATAGATGCACTCCAAAATCTTGTGAAAAGCCTTCACTGAAGAGTGCAAATGGGGGTCCAACTCTGTATTGATGCCTATGGATTTATAATGGAATGTCCAGGTGTCGCTATACTTTTGTCCATATAGTATCTGTGCTTTAATGTGTACAACATGTCAGATAATATGACTATCCATACGTATGTACTTGTTTTGTTTGATTTCTTTCTAAAAGTAAAGAATATTCGTTTTGTAATGCATAAAAATTATGCATAAATTATTAACTAGCGCAACACAAATTAAATTACTATCACAATGTATATGCAGGAAAATGCTATAAATGGTAACTGGATTAGTGTGATCAGAGCATTGCACATCTAATACACAGCTCGCACTATAAAGCGTTTGTGATGTTGTGGGTCACGGGCTTTCCTGTACGTGATCCTGACTACGCCCGCTGTGCAGACGGCATGCTAAGCTACATTGCGGAAATAAAGCACGGCACAAATTGCTGTTTGTATTCTGTGTGCATCCGCTTGTGTCCAGTGAACCAACATGGCTTGGGGACTGATTGCTGTGACCCACTTTCAGGTGCCAGTAGTGGTGGATACATTTAAAAGGTGATTATAAACCATTAGGGTTCATCCCAAAAGGTTCCCTGAAAACAGTTTACCTAGAAAAGACTGGAAGCTTAAACTGGCATCACTACTTCACTTATCCGGTCAAACCAGCGAAAGGTCTTACAGTGCATTTCCACGTGTTTAAAAAGGTATTCCAGAAATATGGCAGTAATCCGATAACCAATACTAAAAACATTTTCATTACTTTTACAATCTGTACAGAGTTTTTACATCTTGAGCTAAGAAAAAGTCACTTTTTACCAGAATTGTTAGCAAGTTCACCACCATCAAGGCAAGTAAAGCATTCACATAATAGTCCCAAACATGCGTGTATACCAGTATGAAACATTCTATTGTATATTAAAGTTACCAACTTTTGGATTTTGACTGAATAGTTCAAAACTAAATAAAAGTTGACTTAATAATTCAACTTAACAAACTACAAACCTGTGACATACATCCCCTGCAAAAAATACAGCAAAAAATCCAAAACCGAGCAGGTATTGTGCTTGGGATCACAAGACTTTCAGTTTATATCAAACAATGGAGGAGCACCACATGCTTGCTGTCATCTGGTCCATACAAATGCTGAAGATCAAACGGTATTAAAACACAAACTATGCCTGTCAATGACAGTTTCCGATTCTCCTCCATCACATAGTCTGGAGGGATGGTGATGCTCACTGAAATAATCTGTGACAACAAAATACATACATTCATGTACCAACAGAATTCTTTTGATTCTGGAAAAAGACTGGAAGCTCATGATTTATCTCATTACAAACGGTAAGACCAACCTTATTTTCTGTGCCATCACAGTTAATGTTATATAAATTTTCATGTTTTGGAATTTTAGGATTGTTGGCCTACTCATCGCAGAGACACTATAAAACAGTACAAAGACACTGGCCAATGCTGTTGTGTTGTAAAGTTAATGTGTCCCAGTAATGCCCAATAGACATCTGGTGTTTTTGTCTAGGGAATATGTGATATTATTAAAGTTTTTGAGAGTGTTTTTGAAAAGTTTATGCTTAGCCTCAAATCTCATACTCCATGTATGTAAAAGAGAACCTATTTTCACAATGCACGAGGGGGTAGCGTATCATGAAACGATGCTTGGGTATTAAGTTTTGGTTTGGGTACAACAGCTTAAAAAGTTGGCGGTGGTCATGAATTAAATAATGCAACAGTCATGTCGTAATTAACATGGGGAGAAAAAAATATATGTTCATTAGTTTTGATTTTCAAGTGGTACCACTTCCCCTAGCAATAATGGGGTGTTTATAATGAGGCATAAAGTTTGAATTGAATCCAACCCAAAACTGTTTCCATGGCGATCGAAGTTTACATTCATTGGATAGTTTTTACATTCCAAGGATCCACAGTCAAATTAAGTGATTTGTGAAAGTAGCTCTTCCTTTGAAACAAAATTTTTGGTCAAATACCCAAAAACTTCAACTCATTTTGAGCAGCTCCTTTAGAACATCATGCGTAATGTCAAATATAAAATTGTGGCAGGTGAAAAAAGTGTTCAGTTTTGATTTTCTCTTGACCTCATACACACTGCTAAGTTGGGGGTCTGACTGACGCATTTCCCAAAGCATTTGGAAACTTTGCTCATCACGAGCTATGACTCCATGATCATACTCATGGATCACGTCCTAAGCATCTGAATTGCTCAACAAACATAAATGACGGAAACACTGCCCACTGAAAGATTCTGTAAAGCCAAGAATGGGGTGCAACCCTAAGTTATTGCCTGTAATTTGACTTATTGTGCCATATATTCTTTCTGAGGATATATGGGCAAATGTTTTCTTTTACTTTCAAGTGTTTTAAGGTCCAAAATCAAGGGCTCCAGAATCAAATCAAAACCATGCTGCTTCAAACTTGTTGTGCGGGGAGGGAATAGCTGCAGCTCCTCTTGTTTGAAAGACTACCAACAGCCACTGAACTGTCTTCAAACATAAGAAGGTAAAAATGGAATAAAAAACAAGTAGATACAGTAAACATATCTATTCAAGTCCCCCTTATACACACACGAAGGAGTAAAGAAAGATAAACAATGCTGGGAAGAATATTAATTGGCTTACCCATGCATCTCTACCATGTGTCCAACAGTATGTTGACAAGAACTTGTTTCACTTGACAGAATATTTTTGGACCTGTACTTAGAAAGTATGGCATCACCACTTGCTGTTTGATTTAAGGCAGTAAGAATCACCTTCAAGACAATTAAAAATGAAATATGAGAATTTATCACACATTAGAGATCATTTATACAAGTCAGCTGTGCAATGTAATAGGAGAGTGAATTTGTGATTCTATGCCAGAACATGATGATGCGAGAAACAGAACAAGACGAAGATGTTTGACAATTTATATTCTAAGAATTTTCATACATCTACATGCACTGCAGAAGATGCCCACCCCCTCGTCCAAAGCATACATACATAACATAAACACACATGCACAGCCTATTTGGCTTCAGTTGCTAATTCAACTGCCTTTCTGGACTTCTTGGCAAGATGCTCAGGTGTTTTTGTCCCGGTCACCTGACGAACGGCTGGCTGGATATAAACAAAGTATCTGTACAGAAGCTGATTCGAGCTTCTGACAGCACAGTTTATATGAAAAACAATAATTCAATGATTTGAAAATGACAATTCAAGAAAAAAAAAAAACATGCTCTCATTGTCGTCTCTGACTATTAACATTGTGTCAGGTTTTGCTTCAAGTAATTCATGAAAAGTCATGGTTTCCATAGTTAACCAAGAAAACATGAAAAACAGCAAACCATTGTAAACCATGGTTATTTAATCGTAGTAAAACCATGGTTAATTTTCGTTAGGGATATAAATGCATTTAAATAACACTGTTAAGGTAAGTTTGGATAACATTTCGCAAAATTTTCTTAGGTGAACTTGCCACAGTGGATGTTTATTTGTAATACATTTCACAAAACATTACCTATCGCAGAATATTCAAATGAGTATAATGGTTCATTACTCTGCCTCCTGAAAATCACTTCACTTCTTACTGTTTCTCTTATCCAGTAAGGGAAAGAAGTGAGGAGGGGCCAGAAATAACTCCGAACGAATGTACTCTATTTTAAACACTATAAAACAACCCACCCCTTACTGATCTTTTAATTACATAGCTGTTAATAGCATTATAACAGACGCTGGAATAAACTCCAGATAACTCTAGAGTAAGTAACACTGGAAAATCAAAACTGGTGATTTTCCTGTAAGATTTTTAGAGGAATGGATTAAAATAATTTCGGTAACTTTTTGATGCATTACTTTTCAAATGGGTTCACAATATAACGTGATTACTTATTTCTTTATTTAAAAGGCTGCTGGATTTTATCCAAAACCTTGAAGTTGATTAATTGTGCATGAGGCAAGAGCTTAACATGTAACTCTGTGATTTTGCATGTCACTGAAGTACATACATCTTGTCGACGTTTAGGCATCTTGTTATCTAGCATCAAACCCTAGTATTGTTTCCACGGATGTGGAAGAAAAGAAGGCTTTCGGCGGCACAGGCACTTGACAAAATCCTTTGTGGCCAGAGAATCATGTTATACCACAACTGTGTTCGGGGGACGTTTGACACAGACCACACAAAATCAACAGAGGACCCGAGAATAGTAATAATAGCTACAACAACACTACCACATTCTGCTGTCCATGATACACAGGCATATGCAGCTGAGCAAGCCTGGCGATGGAGGGCAGACGCCTATAGTGGCACCCATAGAGCAGGGAGTTAAGGGCCCTGCTCACAGGCCCAATAGACATACAACTATTCAGCCAAAACCAGGCTTGAACTGGAAACCTTCTTATTGCAGACTTAGTCCACTGAGCCACATGCTGACCCAGATATAAGTAGGTATGCAAGGGTAATAATGGCAATCAAGAGATTCAGTTCTCCTTGGTAAAATATGATTATTAAACACCATCAATAAATACCCGAATGCACCCAATGTCAATTACTCTCCAATAACAAGAATAAACATATCTATAGCTTTAAGGGTTTTAGGGCTGTTTTTGATAGCAAAGCAGTTACTGCCCACTTATTTAGCTCCCATTAATAAGAACATAAGAACATAAGAACTATACAAACGAGAGGAGGCCATTCGACCCATCAAGCTCGCTTGGGGAGAAC
>JABFDZ020000037.1:8267505-8280156 GCA_019775955.2 Pollimyrus isidori
TCTGCAGAAGGTGGCTACCCTTGCAAGTAAATCTGTGTGAGTGTGTCTCATTTCAAGGTGAACAGATAACTCAGAGCAGAATCCACCCAACAGCCACTTAAGCTAAAGGCGAGCCTTAGCATTAGAGGCTGATTCCCGTGTCACACGGGAAGAACATGCAAACACACACATATTGAGAACTGACACCCCGATCCTAGCACCGTGTCTAGCTAAAATGCTGTCCACTGAGCAACTGTAGTGCCCTGAATACAGAGTACAGATACCTTCATATGAGGAGATAACTGCTTCGGCAAGCAGGACACTATTTCTTTGAAATGCTGTCAGAGTTTACCTGGATTTCAGTTCTTGAATTTAGTAGATAAATTTTCTTAAAAATATCCATCCATCTTCCATAACTGCTTATCCATTGCAAGGTCACCTTGAGCCTGGAGCCAAACCCAGGGAGCATGAGGCAGGGAACACCCTGAAGCACATGCTGATCTGTAACAGGTTTCTACAATCACACATTATGGGCAATGTTTGTCATAAATATAAATAAATATGTATATATGTATAAATATATATATATACACACAAACACACAGACGCTCCTCTACTTACAAACTTTCAACTTATAAACTTTCAGACATACGAACGAAGAGGACTTTAAGTCCAAATTGTGCTCCAGTTCTTTCTACTTGCCTATACCCTTAAAATGATGTTGAATAACAACTTATGGAGATTCCAAGTTACGAACGGCCATTCGGAAGGTATCTCATTGGTAAACAGAGGAGCGTCTGTGTATATATCCGTTCACTACAGATACTGCATGGAGTCGCACTGTGTATGGAGCTATGCAGCTGCTGATCGGACTTCTGGGTCCAGCACATCCCACAGATGCTCGACACAAACCCGGCCCTCCATACGATGCAACAGGTAATGGGATTCATCAAGCCGGGTGACCTTCTTCCGTTGCTCCAAGGTTCAGGTCTGACTCTTGCATGCCCACTGGAGACACTTTCAACGGCGGACGCGGGTCAGCATAGGTACTCTGACTGGCCTATGGCTACATAACCCCATATACAACGGGGCTAGATACTTACCTGCTATTTGTGCCACAGAAGCTCTTTTGTACATCCCACATTGAGTCCAGGCTGCCCAACACTTTGCGGTTCATGCTTTATCAGTCTCTGAACCGCTACCAGTAGGTTCTCACCATGGCTGACTGAGCATCCAGCAAGTCTCGCCTTTCAGATATGTTCTGACCCAGTCGCCTGACCATAATGGTTTAGCTTCGGTCAGAATCACTCAGATCTTTAGCCCTGCCCATTTCAACAAGTCAGCTACAAGTTCTGAAGGTTATCTCACTGTCTAATGTAATAATACTTAATACCATCTAATGTTATAATAGTTCAGATGGGGGTGGTAATAATGTTTTGGCTCATCGATGCACAGGGACACTACATACTATATCAACCATAATGGAGTCTCCATATTCTCAGAGTAAATGAGAGGAAACCCTAACCCATACTCATGAGTGCAGTTTCACTCCTCTTAAACCCCATTCACAATCTTTACTGCAATTATTATTATGTTCCATTTCTGAAAGTTGTTAATTACTGTAACTGCTGTACTTTTGCAGAAATTTTATTTGTGATTTAAAAAAAAAACTTGCTAGAGCCATTTTGCAGAGGTCTGCCCCCACATCACCAGATTCACATGCTCATAATGCATGAATTACTCTGAAGCAACATTTACCCTATACGGTCATATACTAAAAAGGAAGCCGCAATACTTTTGCCTGCATGAATTGAAATTTCAGAGCACACAGCACATCAAAGACCATACCATATGTTAAATGCGCGTTTGAGCCGTGCAACATGGTGATTTCTTGGATTAACGCCAGAGAACCTCTAATTAACGACTTAAGCAAGTGACCTGTATTTGACAGAGAGCCAATTCGGAGTGGGGATGCATCCTGAAATTCCCCCATCGCCAAATCACCACGACACCTCACACTTACATCTTAATTCTGCTTCTGAGCTTGTGATGCTGATTATGTGGGGACTGGTTTTGACTTCATCTCCTTCCAATCTCCTGTTATATCTAGTCGCACAAATCAAATAAATCATTTAAAATAACTCTGAAAAATTAACAAGCTGGCATTGGAATCCGTGTAGGCTGGCTGCCTCAGAGCTCAGCTAACTGTCACTGGCAGCACAAAGGACGATTCACTATCCAGCACGGTACACCTGTAAAACTAATCCTTGTTAAAAGGAAGAATTAAAGCTGCGCGGCAGGCAATCACGACAACCCTAAGATTTACAACAAGGTAAAACCTTAATCACGACAACCCTAAGGTTTAAAATCACAAAACGTATTATGTATGTATAAAAACTGCAGGCAGCTGTTTGTCCAGGCAAGCAGAATTTCATTCCTTGTGTGGCTTAGTGGATTAGGATGCTGTGCTTCTGATCGGAAGGTCATTGGTTCAAATCCCACGGTTGGTAGTGTGATCCTACCATAATGCCTTTCAGCAGGACCCTTAAACCCCAACTGCTCCCTTCTGACCCTGCTTTCCCAAAAGTGGATGCCGCTTTGGATAAGCGTGTCTGCAAAACAAATAAAATGTACGTTAGCGCATAAAATATTACCCACTTTTTTAAGTGTGTATAAAAACTAGGAATTTGCCGTGCAAGTGGAGTCATAAAAATTGACCTGTTCAAGTTTACCTGAATGCATATTTCTTACATGTTATCCACAAGAGGAGTGGTTATCGTAATTGGCCACACCCACTTTCAGATTCACATTTAGCAGGTAATTTCGTCCACAGCAATGTGCAAGTGAGGCAAATACTAATTCTAATCTGCAATAACCCATACCTGCAGCTAGTCTATGAGTCTGTTTAAGCTCTCTTTGGTCAATGATTCTTTGATAAGTCTTGTACAGTAGTTCTATTCTCCAGGATTGGTGCTATTTGTCTTAGCAATTTGGATTGGTTCTGTTGGACATTTTTTTTTTCTGGATTGTTCTCTGGTTCCTTGTCAAGCTTCGTACAATGCATTCTGTTCGCTACTTTGATCTATGAACTTATCCGTGGTTACTCCCATGCAATGGAGCACTTCAGTCCAACCCAACTGTCACTTCTGTGTGCTTGACTGTACACAGAGACTTGCATGTCAATCGGGAAGAGTCTGACAGGAATGTGGAATATCGTGTGTGCAGGGTGTGTCCAATTAAGGTTCTAGAACAACCCTGTGCTGTTACTACGACTTCTGCATTATGAACATAAGCCACACCACATGGCAGGAGGGAAAGTGGAGAATAAATATACAAAAAAAATATCCAGATAGTGAGAAGAGATTCCAGATGTAGTTAAGTAGGTCATGGAAGATTTCCGGAGGAAACTGACAACTTGAGGTGGAGAAACTGCATGTTTTATTAAATAAATAAGATCAAATATGACAGAATAGACATCTGGAAAGTTTTTCAGAGTATAGTTCCTTCCCCTCCCCCCCCCATCAGAGAAAAACCTGCAAACTGTCGATTCCCCACATGAAAATAAAATCTTGACGCAGCGGAAGTGTGGCAAATACTGCAGCGTGACTAAGAATTTCGAAGCGCATATTAGGGCTGTACGCATCATTAAACCACGTCTCATCTTGAATGGAAGGACTTACTGAAAACCAGCGGCAGACTTGTACAGTTCTGAAAGCAGACGTCCTCTCGTCAGATATCTGAAACTTAACCAAGTCATGCTTTAGAGTGGGGGGAGAAGAGGAGCCTCCCGTTTGGTTTCACAAAGTGGAGAAATCAAGCTCAGACCTTAAGTTCACTTCTTTCAGAGCTGTACAGAATAACCTAGCTTCACCTTGGGGACAATGCTTCTTCAGTTAACAAACTGTAACTCTCTTATGAGTATGTTATGATTTTGCCAGTCGATCATGCTAGAAAAGGCACTATGCATATTTAAAAAATCACGTTGACCAACATGATATTGACAAAATTCCAGTACAAACATTGATCATTTTGCTTTGGATTAAAAGATTTTAAGTACCACAGCAATCAATCAATAAAATAAAACATTAAAGAGAAATGTCTCTTTAAAGAGAAATGTTAATACATTTTTTTCCACTAACTTCTCTATTTTATTGGAAATTAATGGGGATACAGAATGGAATGTCAGTCTTCATAAAGGAAATGCGTACATACTTTATCAAAATGATAAGTAACTCTAAATCAGGTACGGCAGCTAGTCATAAATCTGTGTAATTAAGACGCGGCATGGAGATCAGCTTATAATTTATGCAGAGTTAAGACTACTGTAATTCTACTGTAAGACCAACAGGCGGACATGCAACTGGAAGGGAGAAGCCATCGTCAATTTCCCACAACCACCCATCTGCTGAGTAAGAGACAGCCAAGTAATTAAGATGGAAAGACTCTAGATACTGACACCTGTCACGCGTGCATTATTCCAACAAGGGTTTCACACGGACAAACGTGCAGATGTGAAACTCTGCTAAATTATAAATACAGTAGAGTGGAAAATACAATGAATATAAAAACCCAGAAGTGCAAATGACACATCCAAGGGTGGTAAGTGAGCAAAGGTCAATCTGGCTATACTGTAAGTAATACATGTGTCGAAAGTTTAAAATTGCATTCAGCTGCCATCATGTTTCATTCACATCTGTGTCCAAATTTTGGTCCAAAAGATGAGCAAATACATTACGGCATAACGACATTTAAAATTCAATACTGCACCATTGCGCTTATTACATTGCTACACATTCTTATATTTTGAATGAAGAGCGGCCTATTTTCTAGTTGTGCATTACATTTCAACAATAGACAATGCTGGGATGTACATCGGGAGTTAAAAGTATACTTGTATGGCTTGTATGTGAACAATTCCCACAGCACCAGTGGATTCCTCACTGTGCTATTTAAAAGTCTGTAAATAGACTTTTAAATATTGACTGAAATTTAATGTGGACAACCATTCATTTTTGTATAATGTGTTTGTGGGCTATTACAAAACATTTTATTGCATTCAGTTGTTCTCTTCAGCAGATAGTAAAAGCATCAGCTATTGTAGGAATGGATGAAGTAATAGTGCACATTTAGAATACAGATGTGTTTTCAGACAATTCTTCAATTATTACAGTGCAAAGAATGACTATGAGGCAATACTGGGACATATTTTAAGAAATGCAGGTCCATCCTTTTTATATTTTTATTTATTTATTAGTTTTTTTTTTGGGGGGGGGGGGCATTGTTGTGTGTGTTTGGAGAACCATGTTAGTTTTTAAAACAAAATGGACATTCAGAAATATTTCATGTCTAGAGCAAAGGTTGGCTTTAACATCAAAATGAACATGGCTATAAAATGAACTATAAATCCTGACTTATAGTTTATAGCTTAGCTGGTAGGACACTGCCTAATCACTCCTGGTGTCAGTTTTGGAGGCTAAGAAAGGATGGTAAACAGGATCACACACCAGCTGACTGATGGGACTGCAGCAGAGCTGATGTAAGTGTCTGCTGGCCTGAGGCAGCGGGTATATAGTGGGCTTAACTATGCAAATGTTCAGATCAGGGAGAAGTGATGGAACAATGGCTCCATGTTAATGTCCACTGTACTCCTGAGAATGGGTTAGGGTTAGGGTCTACCCTCATTTACTCTGAGGGTACGGAGAGTACAGCCTTATCTCACTCTGCTTGCTTACCGTTTTGTCAACCTGGTCATTTCGGGACAGAGTGTCTCTAACCCGGGAGTCACTTGAGAAGAAAGTGGCCGACATCACTGCCGAGCCTCGGGGGCAAAGATAGAGATGGGTGGGCGGGCAAAAGCAGGCTTAACGTTCGACACCCCTGCCATGTATGAGTAAGCAAACCAGAGGGCGAATCGCAATCATCTCTTTAAATTATCAGCTATTTATACAACAGAAAAAAGTAGGTTAAAAGTAAAAACTAGTGACAAATGAAAAGTTCATTAAGGGTTCCAGACAATACCGGAGATTTTAACGTACAAGAAAGCTGAACTAAAGAGGGGTGCCAGAGCTTTGTTAGAAGCCTTCAGCAGACCGAGAGGAAGCTCTCATATGAGAAAGGAAAAGTTTGTTACCAAAGGCTGCATCAGAGTCAGAGGACGCTGCCACCTAAACGCCTGAGGCAGACGGGGCTAGAGGTAGAACAGTCAGTCCAGCAAGGTAGCCAAATACAACTATATAACAACACACCCAAAAAGAGCTGCTGCATTTCAGTGGCTGAACATGTACAAAAGAGTCGGTACATTATACTCAGTATGTTTATCTAACTCCAGGTCGATAATCATCTGCAAGCTTAAGCCTGACATTCAAAAAGACTGCCATCTTGAGGCCACTTGAAGAAACAAATGCAAAATAATAAATGGCGTCCCTGTGATTGCCATATTCAATCCCAAAACATTTTATTCAAGACAAAATGCATTGTCAGGTCACATGTATCAGTTTTTTGAAGCAAGTCCTGATAAATTTTTAACCAGCTGTGGTAGACAATGCAGGTCATATGACCTCAGAAGCCTAGATGAGCTAAAAAATGACAAGCTTGTAAAAAAAAATATATATATACACATGCTGAGTGCTGAGAAAAACATGGGCTGACTGGGACTTGTGGCTGACCTACATTGTACCCCTAGGCCCTGACAGGCTAAACAACAATTGTGGTAACATAAAGTAAGAATATTGTTGAGTTTTATGGAGAGGAGAGTAGTGGTTCAGAGTAGAGCACGATTCAGAGTATGGTGAAATATGTCATTATTATTCCAGAGGAATTGGAAAAGAGGCTGCGATAAGAAGCACGTCGTTGGTATGGGAATTTCACATCTATAGAATACATGACAGACCCACTCTTACTGCTAGGCTTAAAATTAAACATACATGCAGTAATGCCGTGTCAAATTGCTATGCTACTTAAAAAAAATAGACAGCAAAAATGAGAGTGAGTAAAGATGTATTTTTTAAGCTGTAATGGATAGTTTACTTACAAGCATCTTGCTACTAATGCTTAATATGGAGGCAATGCTGAACAACCAGTAGCTAAGAATGTCTTATATTGTAGAAATCAGTCTTTTTAATGGTCGTCTTATCTAGGCTGGTTTTTGTGTATTTGATAACTACGCTATGAATACACAATTGGACTATATCAAGGCAGTTTATTTCAAAAGTTATCACATTGGCATTGGCAGCTTTGCTTATAAATTGAGCAATATCTAAACGGCAGACAGAGGTCTGCACACATAACTGGCTGTAATAAATGAATTCTTTAACCTTAACATTTTATTTAAAACTACATTAACTATAATAGGTGATGAATTATCAAGCATTTTATAAATTTAACAGTCTTGACAGCATGAAAGGCACCCTGACGGCGTGATAAACCCATACACTTTGTCCGGAAATGTGAGATACAATTCCTACTTGGAATACGGATGAATTAGCTTTCGATTCAACTTAAACAAAATCATAAGTAAAACATCACGAATCACTGAAAAACAAGGTGAGGCAGAGGTTAAATAAACACCATTGACTGTAGTTCTTTTAGCTAATGTGAGAAAACACTGATCTATCCAATTTTTCCTGTAATTGCTTAGTCAATACAGGTTTGAAGTTGGCCTGGACCCTATTCATCAGACAGGGTTTATTTCAGGTAATATATGTATCCCAAATGATGTATTGCAGGCATTTTGAGTAATATAAGATCTTATACCCTAGATGCACCACACTGATTACCTAGAAGCATATATATTGATGGACTTCACCTTGATCCATAAGGAGTTAATTCTGTTTTTCTACCCATCTGTTTTGTGAAACACTTTACATCAGATGTGTGGTTGCAAAGCCTTCGCAAAGGAAAGGAGTATATCACAGAAGTCTCGACCTGCAGTATATGGACAAAAGTTTTGGGATAAATCTCTTAATCATTGAAGTGTTGCAACACGTGTGTAAAATCAAGCACCTCGCCATGCAGTCAGGTTTACAAACACTTACAGAGACAGAATAAGTCCTTCTGAAGAAATCAGTGAATTCATTGCATGGTGCTGTCATAGAACACCACCTTTGTATTAAAGTAGTTTGTGAAATGTATTCCCCGCTAGATATTCCATGGTCAATTGAAAGTGATGTTATTTCAAAGTGGAAGCATTTAGGAACAACAGAAACTCAGCCACTAAGTGGCAGACCACTCAAAGTAAAACAGTGCAAAAAGTCACCAACGCACTGTTGACTCAAATACTGCAGAGTTCTAAACTTCCTCTGGCATTAACCCCACCACAAAAACTGAGCAGAAGGAGCTTCATGGAATGGGCTTCCATGGCTGAGTGGCTAGATACAAGCATCACATCACCAAGTGCAATGCCAAGTGTCAGATGGAATCTTGCAAAGCTTGCAGCCACTGGACTCTGGAGCAGTGGAAACGTGTTCTGTGGAGTGATGAATCGTGCTTCTCTGTCTGGCAATCAGATGGATGAGTCTGGACTTGGTGGATGCCAGGAGAACGTTACCTCCCTGACTGTATTGTGCCAGCTGTAAAGCTTGGTGGAGGAGGGATAATGGTATGGGGTTGTTTTTAAGGGGCTGGGCTTGGCCCTTTAGTTCCAGGGAAGGGAACTCTTAGTGCTTCAGCATACCAAGACATTTTGGACAATTTTATGCTTCCAAATTTGTGGCAACAGTTTGAGGAAGGCACAAAGCAAGGCCCGTAAAGGCATGGTTGGGTGAGTTTAGTGTGGAAGAACTTGACTGGCCTGCACACATTTCCCCATAAAACATGTTTGGAATAAACTAGAATGGAGATTGTGAGCCAGACCATCACATCAATGCCTGAGCTCACAAATCCTTTTCTAAATGAATGGACAAAAATTCCCACAGACACACTCTCATATCTTGTGAAAAGCCCCCTCAGAAGACAGGGGGCTGTTATAGCTTAAACAGGGGGCCAAGTTCAAACTGATGCCTATGGATTTGGAGTGGGATGTCATAAAAGTGTAATAACACAGTGTCCCAATACTTTTTCCATGATATGCTAGTGAATTTTTAGGTCATCATGAATGTATTTTTACTAACAATTAAGACATGAGAGTGAATCAGTCATGTTCACATCACATGAACAAGCTTTATGGTTTGGACTACAGACGACTTTAAGTTTAAGATGGTTTAGAGCCACAAATAATAAGCAGATACACAAGTGAATACACAAGATTAGCATGTAGTAAAGGAAAAAAAAATAAAGTGCAATATTTTAAATACAGACAGAATGCTGAAAAGTCAACACTATCTATCAACTCCTTCAAACTGCCACCCTTGCTTTATATCTGTATTCGTGAATCAATAATTCTAAATGTGTTAGTATACGGACTGGATAATGTCACAGATTACACTACCCTAAAATCATAAATTCTAGTTGCGGCAGCTGTTATTGTAAGTGACACAGAATAAATAATGTAGTCTACTTGGCGATATTCATCACACTGCATGTTCATCATTGCTCCAAGGAAAGCATAGTACCACCATATTTGTTATGAATGCATGCAAACATTAGCTGGGTTCAAAGCATCCTACTAGTTCAGCACTCTAAGAAGACTTTGACAGTGGTTCCAGTGAGCATATACCAATGGACTGTCAAAAAAAGATATCATTGACTGACTTCTGCAGATAACAGTGAATAACATGTAATATTGTCACAGTGCATTCAAAAGTGAAGCAATGTGCAATTTTGTTAGTAATGGAACTGTAAGGATTTGTCTGTAAACATCACATGCCATTCTGTTCTCTCTGGAAGAACCCTCGTCTATTTTATTTGACCGCTCCCGACACACGCAATTAGGCCTCAGCATTAGGTCTTCTCTGATTGTCAGATAAATATAACAAATAAATCCTACAAGCATGTTTGTATTCTCATGTTTAACCAAGCATGAATGTAGGCCTAAATGTATTATTTGTGTGTTTGATTCAACATAAGAGACACAAAGTTCTGTGGTGTCAAGCTGTCGCAAACAATGTGACTCATCCTTTTACTGACTGAAACAGTTAATAAACAACTACAAACAAACAAAACTCTGTACAAAGGAACAAAACTTTTGTGTGAACAGACGGTTTCATTATGCATAAAACACTGGTGGGCGCAGATCACTACTTCTTGCATCTTGTTGCCAATCATTGAGTTCTAAGGCAGTACCAAATTTCACTCATCCTACTGGGACTCGCAGACATACAAATGACAGCAACATTAATATGTATGCTGGTAGCTAAGGAAGAAAAGCAGATAATTGTGCTTTTCTACAAGTTTTGTTTAGAATAATTTTTGTGTAAATGTATGCTGTAACACATAGTCTGTTCTGTAAACAGGGAGAGACATACACAATTTGGAAAAGCAGCAATAACTTCTTTCATAATAGCTGTTTAAAAATTCATCATAGCATAAGTTACAGGGACAGACAGGTATAGAAAAGATAAACTGTACAAAAACTACAAACAGTTGTAGTGGCTTACCTGTGTAAGATGGTACTTTTTCAGCAAACAGGGAAATTAAATATTTAAAAGCGGGAGGTGGAGATCCCCGTACAAGGCAGGATTTCATGCTTAGCCGGAGAATTTATCTTACTTTTAGGTCATGGAAAATTTTGTATATCGTGCAAAAGAAAAATAAATAGATTATTATACATATTTAAACATATAAAAAGGTTAAATTATATAAAAGACATTTCCAAACATGGACATTAAAACATAAACAAAGGAATACAAGTAGCCACCTAATTGGTGGGGAAAAATTCTGCAAATTTTTCTATAATTAGAATGTGTAATAAATAGATAAGTGTCCTTTCAGGCCTAAATGTCGCAACAAGTACTCAAAGCTCTCAAGTATAAATAGATTAACTTTTACTTAATTTCCAGATGAACCATCTAGTATTTCTAGAAATTGCACAAGTTGGTGAGTGTGGGATGAGAACGGCTTAGATAGACTGACCAGGGTTGTCCAGGGAATGCAATGCTGTCATTTGATAGCACCAAGTCTAGGTTAATAAAAAAAAATGAAACAATGCCAGTTTCTTTCAGAAAGGACAGTGATGGAAGTGGAGGCTTTGGCTCAGTTTCAAAGTGTGCACAATAATCCAGGAAATCTCCTTTAATTACATTATATAAAAGACACTTGATCTACCTATAAAGCATTTTTCTGCTACTATACCATAATTCCCATTCTACAGTCAAATAAATTAATGGCAAAAATGACTGTAATTTATTTTTTTTAACCTACATAGAATTGTTGCCAAGATGCTCTCCTCTCATTCTTTCTGAGACAATTCAGTTGGCTGTTCATAAATAACTGAAGAGATTCTCCTTTCAGAACTGTGGTTTGGGTCTGGCACTGTCTGCCATCCGCAGATGATCCCGCTGTGGATTAACAATGATCTGCCTTTTAACTGGGACCTTCTCTGTGCTCCATAATCACATTCAGAAACACACATCCTGTATCATTAATATAGAGGCAATTTACTGCCACTATTATTACTGTGTGGCATAGTAATATCAAAGAGAAGATTACTGTTGTGATTTTTATTTGTACTTATTGACACCTGATTTCTGAAAGGAAATGCAGAACACTAATTAGTATTTAAGTAAAAACAGTATTCGTGTTAACAAAATGAAATTGTGTTTCCTGAGAGAATATGCATAATTTGTGTGGCTCCAAAATATCGGTTGGAAACAGCGAATGACAGACACTCGGAAAGGGATGAGAATATCACATGCAGCTCTGCCTAGATGATCAGACTCAAGAAAAATTCAGATTGCAAATATTATAATGTTTGAAAATCAGAGACGAAACCTCTAAAGGTCATAATCTAAATAAAACAAAACTTTCTGCAGTGCTGTTTGCTGCAAGAATTACTCATAACAACTTTATTGTGAATATGAATGGCCATGAAACTTGAGGAATGCTGTCAGTTCTGCTAACACCGATATGGAACACTAAATACAACAGAGGTTTAGAATTCATTGATCTCCACATTGGAGGGACTTACCTGGAATAAAACAAGCATTAAACGCAATGCTCCATATAATTAGTCTTATGTAAATGTGTGTGGTGTTATTCAACAGTTCATAAACTGCTGAAAATCTAAAATGCAATGGGAACTATAAGTATGTTTTTCCCACTTATATAATTCCACCGTATTCTAGGTAAGTCTAGCACTCTTCATTAATATCTACATTGTTTAGTAATAATATATGATTTTGTGCTCCTTGCAGGGCTTTTGTTCTCACAGTTATACCTCAAATTCATTTTTTTTGTCACATAGCAATTTACACAGCAAAAAAGTGGTTGAAATCCTTAGAATCCTTACTTTGGCACAACTGAGGATTTATTTGAAATACATCACACAGCCCTGTGACTTTATAGAAAAGGGGACAAGTCTCTGAACCTCCAGGCAACAAAAAATCTGTCATAAAAATAATCTTAATATTTCACACACACGCACATACACTTGTAAATTATATATAATATATATATATATAATTATATAATTTACGTGTATATATATATATATATATATATTGTTTACTGCGATGGGCTGGCCCCCCATCCAGGGTTGTTCCCTGCCTCGTGCCCGTTGCTTCCGGGATAGGCTCCGGA
>JABFDZ020000037.1:8280389-8309786 GCA_019775955.2 Pollimyrus isidori
CGATGGGCTGGCCCCCTATCCAGGGTTGTTCCCTGCCTCGTGCCCGTTGCTTCCGGGATAGGCTCCAGACCCCCCGCAACCCAGTAGGATAAGCGGTTTGGAAAATGGATGGATGGATATATTGTTTACTGCGTTTAATGTGTATCTGTGTAGACTTTGACCTTGACTAATAAATAGTAAAATTGTGACAATCAGAACTGTAATGATGCCCATGGGGAAAAATTCTCTTTACACCTCCCCCTACCTACTCTCTATAGAAGAGAACTAGCTGGCTACAGCACCCAGGGGGCTGGGAGTTAAGGGCCTTGCTTAAGGTGGGAACTATTTACTTTCTCAGTTTGGTTATCAAACAGCACAGCTGCTTGAGGAATCCTTTGAACACCGTATTGGTTATCAAGCTGCTGCTCCTGCGTGCTCAGTTCAACACTGAAGACCCAGAATCCTTGCAAAACACCTCAGTCTGACATAACCTGCAAGGAAAAACTCTAGGTGCTGCGGTTGGACAATGAAACTGAAACACTGGCCAAAACAGTGAGGTTTCATGCCTATATATGTGCAGCCTGGTGGCCAGTCTTCACTGACTACACATTCCGTCAGTAAGTATGAAGGTTGAATTAGCAGAGCAATTTGCACAGCTCTGTATAACATATTGCAATCCACACGACAGAACTGGACACATATCAGGGTTCAAAAGTTCGTGAATTTGTCGGTACACGTATGACCGGCAAGGTTTTGAGGTGCATCGAGAGACACGGTATCCAGGATAATGTCGGCATACTGCCGCGAAGGACGGACCACGTCCAACAGGATAACTGTGGACACAAGAGGAAGCTGCCTACTAACCTCGATTGCATCGGAAAAAAAATACAACCACAGCTGCTACAGCCAAACCTTTGGTCACTTGTACCGATGTTTCAACGGTGCCAGTCGCACATGTCTTAGACTATGGACAATGTGAAACATGAACTGTTCACTGATGAGTCCACCTTCACTGCCTTTCCCACATCCAGGAGCGTTTAAGTGTGGAGAAGCCCCAAAGAGGCTTACCACCCAGACAGCAGCACCGGAGTGGATCAGTGATGGCTTGGGCTGCAATATCACACCATTCCCCAGCCCACTACTTGCTCGACATGGGCATGTCACTGCCAAGGGCTACAAACCATGCTTACCCAATGGTTCTTACATCGTACACCGAATGTGGCGCCGTGCATCAGGATGATAATGCACCAACACACAAAGCAAGACTGACGACACAGTGGTATGACGCACAATAAAGACTTGCAGTCTCCAGATCTGAATATTATTGAGCCAATTCGGGGTGTTTTAGAGAAGCGAGTCAGGAAACACTGTTCTGCAAGAGGAATGACTCAAAATTCCTCTAGCCAATAAGCACGGCTTGAATCTGTCACTCCCAAGATGAACTGAGGCTGTATTGGCTGCTGAAGGAGGCTCTACAAGTGCAAGAAAAAAGAACATTTCCATTTGTCTAGTGTAAAACATGCATAAAAAGATGGCAGTCTTTATGAATATATAAGCATTAATCTGTAGAATTTGTTATTAAATTAAATCCAGATTGCTTAATAGTAAAGCATAGCACTAAGTTAATTAGAGTTAGAGCCTAGTAATACAATATTGAATGAAATATTGTCTGTTAAATTTTTAGATATAGCGTACCAGCTCAATATCAGCATAATGATTTAAAATATATGGCTTTTCTAAATGCCTTTATGGTTTCTTTGGGAAAAATACAATTTATTTTTTTTCATTATCAGCAAAGTGTGTGCTATTGCATAAAATCAACTATGGAAAATGACATTCTGGACTTAAAACAGCAGTATATATCTCAGCTTTTTTTTCATCACTAGCCATATTGGTTGACAAATAGTTGGAAAATGAAACCTGAAAATATGAAAGATTACAAGAATTGAAATATTTTACATAAGAAGCACTGCTAGGACACATATTATCTGTGTATGCATGTAACAATCCCCACTGGAGGCAGAGCGGGTGTCAAAAACCTATTTTATGTATATATCTGTGACAGAAATAGGAAAGTGACTGGAAGAATAAGAAAAAATCCAGGCATTCTGAGACATGACACTTTCGCGACACATTGCATGTACTTTGAACTCTGCAAAGTGAATAGACATAAACTAGACTATTTGCATATGCCGGATGAGAAATGAAACTTTTCCATTAAAGTCAGCATCAGGACATCAAATATAGGAACTTTTCATATACACACATAAAGATGAAAATGGGGGGAGAAAAATCCATCCATTTTCTACAACCAGTTTTCCAGTGCAAGGTTACTATAAGCCTAGCGTCTATCCTTGGAAACACAGGGAACAGAGCAGGGGTAACTATGGACAGATGCCAGTTTGCTTACCCTAACTCCCCCATAGGGGTGTCTGTACCTATAAGGGTCTCAACTGAGTGTGAATGTACTTGAAAACACCCAGTGAGCTGTAATATGTTAACAGGTGCAGTGAAACATCCAGCGCTACCCATTGACCTACTGGATCCATTAGATTACGGAGCGATACCAAAACTCAATGATGTCACTGCCAGGGGTTATGGTATTAAGTCCAGGAAGAAGCTCTTCAGTTTCCCACTAAACCAAAGCACTTTGAGATTAAGAAAATGAAGAGTAAAGAAATTAATAATATAATGTTGGTCAGTGTAGAACTTCACATAAAAATTAAACACTGCCAATATCCTTTTCCAGAAGCCAATTGCCTAAAATACCAATTTTCTTCACTGTCCATAAGATGAAATAATTTCTACCTTTAAATGGTCGGACAAAGAAGCAGTTTGCACTGTATTGAACATTTATTAATTAAAAAAATGAGTTCTGTGCCATGTATGTTAGATTAAAACATTAATATATTTTGGCTTCGTACCAAAGCGTAATGGATGGAAAATCAAAAGCAGGAAAAATGAACTATTGACAAACGTTTAAAGGTGTGAGTTCTTGTAAGAAAAATGATATTTAGTTTATGTTTTCCAAAAACAATTTTACGTGACATATAAAATGGATTTGGAATCTTGTGTGTATTTATTGTGTTTTGCATTGTGTAATTGATCATGTTTTATTCTCAAAGTCTATTATTTTACGTGTTTAAGAAATGTTTATGGCACTGTTTTAGCCTGACCCTCGTGTAGAGGTAAGAGGTTACTGTGTGTTCCTCTTTTAAACCTTTTAAATTGTAATGCTTGCATTTAAGGTGACATTGTAACTGCCCATAATGCCCATAGTTATTTATATTAATTGATTGCACATTTTTTGGTTTTCGCAGCTTTTGATGTTTTATTGATGTGATTTTATGCATTTTTGCATGGTTTTATTATTAATAAAGTATTTTCTGCCAGGATGACAAGAAGAAGGTTACGATTGTAATATCAAGCTGACGTGATCCCGTTCTGACCAGTAGAATAAGATAAAATAAACTAAACAGTATTGAGTGAAATTACTGCACATTAATATAAAACCATTATTAGGCTGCCAGCACAACGCCTTGACTACACAGTAATAATCACCGCTCAATAAGCCATGGTATAATAATGTGTGTTAAAGCTGTTAAGGTATACTTACATACTGCCTATTAATGTTCTATGAATGCATTATGAAGGTGTACTTAATGTAAAATGTTACTAAATGTTTTTACTGTGACGGGTATAAAGGCTGAAAAATCCACGTGAAAAAGAAACATTACTACTTCATCGTTTTCTGCATGGGAGGACCTACCTGAGCGATGCATACACGGGAGTTCTGCCACTACTATCAGAGAGACCTGGGTACCCAAAAGTAAGGCATGGTTAAAACGTTGGTGTAGAAGCAAAGGATTTAGGTTTATGGGGCACTAGAAGGACAGATGAGACCTGCTCAGCTGGGATTGGATATATCTGAACTGGAGGGAAGCAGTGTGTTAGGCAGAGAGTAAATGAGGGATAGCTAAAATATGGCCCGCAGAGGATAGGAGTTTATAACTAGGCACAAGGCGGAGGTGCTTCGGAGTTCATGGTGATCCGAAGTACAGCGAGAAGTCCAACCACCAGCGGTTGCTTATATCAAATTGCTAGAAATGCTTGAAATAATATGCAAGATATTGAGGCCACAGTGCTGGCTGGCAGATATTTCTTACTAAAGATGGCCAAAACATGGATGGCTATATCTGGAAACACTCCATGCACAGTGTGGGGTTTGAGTGTACATCAAAAATAAGGTTCAGGCTACAAAAAGTATGGAGGAGCAATAAGAATTGGGTGAATTATATGGCATAGAAACCTCCATGGGCCTTAATCATAGTGAGTGCTTCTTAACATAGTTTGCGATTCCTCCACTAAGGGGCTTCCACTTATTGACCTGGTTTTCACAAACAGGGGCAGAACAGGGAACCAATAGGCTTACAGTTCCTATGAGTGTTTTCTTATTTAAGAAGAAATATAGCTGGAAGGTTACAACAGGAGTGTGAAGAACACAAAAATGCAAAAAAAAATGGTTCCCAAAGAGAAGACTGGAGACAGGTAACTGACAATCTGGAGACCGAGCTGGTGATCCGGTGATTCCTGAGGACCTGAGCATCTGGACCAGGCCAAAGGGACACCCACGTAACACCTGGCCGAAGCAGATGGACGGCCATTTCTGGAGGGTGAGATTGGACCGCGTGTCTGCTGGGGGAGTCACCGGCCGAGATCTCGAGAAGCTTCGCCATGTGGTGGGAGCGGCAACATGCTACATCAGCGCGTGCTCCCCAACCTGACCTAACCTGACCCGAGGAGCTGGTAGGGAATACCAGTGAATGGCTGGTTATTGCAGCAATAATATTTTCTTTTAATGTAAATAGAGGCATTGCGTTTAAGGTGTAAGCTAATCTACAAGCAACCATCCCAAGAACCTGATAGAATGTATTCTACGGTATTGAAGCAATAGCAGATAATTAATAATAATAAAAGTAGCTTGTATAACAGACACGAAATATGCAGCTGTATGCAATTATGAGGCTGGCAGATACTTAGAAGATACCAATGACCAAATATAAACGTGAAGTGAATAATTCAGAAGCTAGGAATGTAAACTGGAATACTAGGAGTGTGACGGTACACGTATTCGTACAGAGAATTTTCGGTGTGGGTCTTTTGGTTCGGTATGCATACCAAACAAATGCAGCAAATGTGGAACCTTTGTATGTTTGTGTGTTTCCCCCCGACCAACATTTGGAAAGGGACGGATGAAGCCAGGCCACTACTCATGCGTGAGTACGTCCTAATGTGAAGCTGGAAGCTGTTAATGTGAATACAACTACTTTAATGCAGCACCAAAATGGATATTTATTTTGTTGTGCTTTGTATTTTTTGAGACAATATTTACATTGCACTGTTCCAATATGAAGCTGAAAGCTGATAATGTGAATACAGTACAGATCAGGTACAGGTAGTTTTCTAATTGTGCATCTTCGTGGATATTTATTTTGATTTACTTTTAAGTAAATTTTAGTTTTTTATTATTAGGTTTTTATTATTAGGACTTAAAATCCGAGGTACATAGTGAACCGTGATTCTTGTGTTCTGTTACACTCCTAGTAAATAGTACATGAGAAGCAGAGCAGGTCAAAACACATGTAGAGCATCACCATGAGCTATCAATGAATGAGTGAGCAAATGAGATCCTTCTTTTAATGCCTTCAGAAAGGAGGTCATACTGTAAGAAGCATTTTTATGGATCAGCCTTGAATAATCTGTAAAAACCATGGTGACTAATCCTCACAGAAAGCTCAGGTAAACCAGATGAAAATGTTTCTTTGTTCCAGGAATAGGTCAGAAGGTCTAAATCCCTTTACCCATAAACAAAGGTGATGGAAAGGGAATACGATCCAAATACACAGAATCTTGAACCCTGATGTGGCTGTTATCGCTGATTCAATAACCCTCTGGTCACAAATGAAAATTAGGAACTACAAATGAAAACTTGGAACTAGGGACTTGTTTAAATTATAATAAAGTTAATATTTATTCCCACAAAGGACACCAGGGGTTTCAAATTTGTTCTTTCTCATGTACTTGAAGAATCTTGGAGTCATTGAGGTCAGGGCTAGACACAATTTTACAATTGCATATATATATGCAAATATGGAAATTACCCAGACTGTCTAAATGGCTTCCCCTTGTTTCAGTTTAATGTTGCTTCTTGTTGCATAACAAGAATATAAATGAAGTACAAGTTTTTGCTAATGTAAAAATATAGACATCTTATGGCATTATATTTCATCCATTCGCAGCTATCAAACATGAAAATATTAAATAATAGAACACATGACATTTTGTACACTTAAATCAAGCTTAAATCAAGAATAAACAACAAGTATTAGCTTCATGATCAATCAGTCTGTGCTCTGTGGTGCCTAGTTTACACTGTATCTGCAGACCTAGTTTATGTATGAAGTGAATGTATGTATATGAAAGTACAAGACAAATCGCCTCCCGCATTGGATCAAAATGGAGCATTTCAAAGTCTACCTGGAAACATGCAATGCATTCAGCATCGGTCAATTGAATACATTAAGACAAGGGTGGAATATTCTGTTCGTCTGTCTCACTCTCACGAGAGTAAATGCAAAGTAAAAGCACAGCGGCTAAGAATTTCAAGTCTACTTCCGCTGAACCCATTTGTTTTACTTGTTTTAATGATTTTTTAGCCTCATTGATTCACCTACAAGGTGTTTCGACAAGGCGGATGTCATTTGAAGACAGTCTAGTCTAGTGGTAATATCTGTATATAGTAATATATTTGTATATACTATTGTGTTATATAATTTGTATTTAGTTATTCATATGCATTTTGGATTGTAACATTTATTTTTTTAAATGTATAAGAAATGTAAAAAGGTTCATTTTGTAACATGTTCGATTTTTACGTTCGGCTATGCAGAGGCATGTGACATAGCACTTAAGAGTGTGTAGTGAAAAAGCACTTAAGTCAGTGGCAAAATGCACTTACTGTAACAGTGATCTACATGTGACATACCCATATTTTATTTGTTGCACTGCGCAAAGTGTAAATCTAGCCTAAGTACAACTAAGTCTATAAGAGAATATGCGTACATGTAAGTGAAAGAAGCACACAGCTACTTGCTGGGCTTCTACATTTCATTTTGACCCTCTGAGGTCGAGTGCATCGTCGGCAATGCAGTGTACTTTTCGCGTGTATTGCAGTTTATATCTTGCTTAAATCTTAATGTAGAATCATGAAAAAAAACACTGGCTAAATCCGTAATCTGTCTTCTTTTCAAATCGTCCATTGTCGGAAGTATTAAAGTTTTTTAAATTAGCCTGAATCGGCAAAAAAGTAAACCATGTCATCTTACTTCACCTTGGACAACAGACATTATTGAAATTAATCAAATGGCATAATTTTATAGCATATAGTCACAAATATTATTTCAAGAAATATTCCCAAAAAATAAATATAACAAATATAACAAAATTAAGTCCCCTATGACATTGTATTGGACAAACAGTGAGAATATGGATATGTAGCTGGTTCGATGGATAAATTTGAGTAAACTTCAAGTACATTAAATGATTTTCATTGACATTTTTTATTTCCAAGGGAGAGTTAAGTAACACTAACCTACATTTCAATGTATCAATATCATCTTTATATATACTGCCCGACCATTCGGCATTTCATTAAAAACACCTTAAACACACCCAGTCCAATGCCTAGCAAAAAAGCAAAAAAAAAATCCCTAGCAAAGCTGCATTTATTGCTTGATGTAAGGTATAGAATCTCATGTACCAATAAAATAACTACTACATATACACTAACTGCAGGAGCTTATTTGAATTTTAAACTGATTTCATTATGTGACCTTAAACTTACCCTGTGCAGGACAGCAAGGTGGCATTACCAAATCACAAAGCACAGCAATCATAATGTAACTGACACAGTTAAAAGGGCGGGAGCATAATATACTGCAGCACTGCTTGCATTGCACAGTTTTAAACATTTTTAATATATTGACAGTGAACTGAATAGTTTGATTTATATACTACAATGCACAATGTACAAAAATAGCTGTACTTGCAATGTGTTAGCAAAATGTATACCTGTACTGTATGTGACATCTCTCATCTTAAATCATACTTGAAATATCACACATCCAGATAAAAAGTACATTGACACTGCATGCAAAAATATGATGCTCACCATCTAAGCATCTCATGGAATAATGAAAATACTAAAAATTAACAAAAATTATATTGTTGTAAAAAGGAATATGACATAATATTTACACATATTAAGGGCACTACAGTCATTTTGTTTGATCACAAATGCATAAGGAAAGCACTTTGATATGACGTTACGCGAAACACAGCAAATTGTCTCACCATAGTTTTAAGTTCACCCAGAGATGAGTTTTCTCAAATAAGTGCATAAGTCCACTGATGTTCCTTTAGAATACAGACACAGTTAACAGTAAAATCGGTACAAAATGTTTGGCCCCGACAATAACTGCAAGGTACATAAATGTCATTATTTTACTTAAATAGCTGCTGGTGTTCAGAATGTTTAATAATACATATATTAACAATCATTTATTTCACCGTATACTATATATTACACAAATTCATACCAAACATTTCCACAAATTAAACATCCAAGACTAGACCCACACATCTGGACATCATTTAATTACATTCAATTGGAAACAATAACTTTACAATTTGTAAATGTGATTTTTAAATCATTTTTATGCTCAGGTTTGGATTCTATAGGTTTTTCTTTTTTGTTCTTCATAAACCAATCACTGTAAAAATTATATATTAAAAAAAAAAACAAAATATCAAAAAGTGATTATCTACCAAATTCTATGCAACATAACTTAAATACTTTACAATATAAATAGATTATTTACACTACCATGTTCAAATAACATAAATCAGCCTGATTGCGTGATCCAGTTAAAGAAAAGTAATGACATGTCAAATGATCTGCAAAATTAAGAGAATTCACAGTTGGATTTAATTAATTTTAAAATTTTAATTAGACTGAATTATGTATTTTATATTATGGATTTCAGCACTGCATTGTGATTGCATCAATATGCAATAACCAAGTGTTTTTTAAAAAAAATGAACACAGAAACTGACCACGATGCATTAGAAGTTTTAACCATTGAATGTTTATCAAATCCAAGGTGATTTATGTGCCTTACTGAAAATGTTGCTGTTTAAAATCCTGATTATATTTGCACACCTGGAAATTTAGAAATCTGTTCATAAAGTAACCCAAAAATCCAAAAAACTCTGCTTTTTTGGTAATATCAATAAAATGTACCGACTACATATGATCAAATAACTGATAACAATCCAAGATTTTTAAAGCAGTTCTGTTTTAATTGAAGGCACATTCATAATTTAAAGCTTAGTATGGTTTCCCTGAACATAGTCTTTTAGTGGCCTCATAGTACTTTTGAAAAGCTCAAGTCAAGTATAACCAAGTATAATCATTCTTGCTACTTTCAGTACTTTTACTACTTTCACTTGTAAAATTCCAACAAGTCTTCACACCAGACCAACCTAAGCAACTGAATTATACATATTTTCTGACACAAATGTTAAAAATAAACATTTAAAACAGATGAATACAAGTGTCATGATTCATTTCAAAACCAGTGTTGGGCATTTCAGGTTCACAAGCTACAAATCCAGACCAGGATTTTGTTTTTACCAGTCAGTTCAGCATAAGGAGTCATGGTCACAGAGTATTCAGCTGCTGGGTAGAAACAAGATCATGGTCTGGATTTGTAGCTTCTGGACCTGAAACGCCCAACACTGTTCAAAACTTCTACCTTAATCCGAACCCTTGCAGACTCCATTTCTCCATCACGTAATTCCTTTCTAGCCATGTGCAATTTAACATATGGAAACTCAGCATGCCTTTTAACAGGTACATATGCAAGTATTGCTTTACGAAAGGCATACTATAGGTAATAGCTATAACATGATAGGACAGTAGGCAAAAGCAAAACTGACAAGCTCAAGAAATGCTATGTCTGTTATATATTAAACAGCATGCAAGAGGGAGGGGTTATGTACAGCACAGGAGGAGTGATCCTAGGGTCTGTGCCTCTCTTCTTTCTTTCTTTTCTAAATCAGCAGTCTCACATGTCGCTTCAAACATTCCGTTAACCAGTGAAGTTACCTGTATTTACGTCACTGACATACGTCAACCTGCTTGTTGTAAAACATCACAGCATCACAGATGTGATAGTAAGGCACACTAACACCTGCTGTATGTGCTTTCAGAAAATGCCGGGATTTGAAATACTATCCTGCGTTGTGTTTATTATGTTATTAGTAGTTAGTTAACCAAACCAGAGTTGGCCTACCAGTGCATATCCATTCACGTTGAACTCTGTTTTCTAATTTATATATATATATATATATATATATATATAGAATGTGTTTAAACACATCCTAAAAAAAACACAGCATTCAATACGTAACACGCATGTTAGAGGTTTTTTTTTTCCCAAATTTGAAACTGTCACAAGTTTTGTATGAGCTCTGGAAAATGCTCTGAAAACTGATATGTTGTAATGCTCTATAGATTGCATTCAGAGGTGGCAAATGCCAATCTGCTACATCCTCCAAGGCCTCTGTCAAGTAGATTTACTTAGCTGGTGTAACCCATGTTTCTTTGGGTCCTCTGATCCCCTTCCAGTAGGATGTGTTTTTTTTTTGCTGCAGCCTTCGGGCTATCAAGTGCAATTCTTTTGGCATTGCTACTATTACTCTATTAAGGAAAATTAATTTGCAAACGCAGAGCAGTCAGTGATTCCTGTGAAAAAAAATAGGAAGAATAAGATAAAGATCTATCAATTAACAATTTGCCATAAGCCCTGAATGTTTCAGATACAGATACATTCACTTATAACAGGAAATATACTGCTTTCTTCAAGCATCATTGTCCACACTGGCCCGCTCTACACTATATAAATCTACGTCGAAAGGGCTGCGGTTTAGAACGAGTCTGCAGAGTGTGAGCTTGGGCTTGGGTTGTGTCAGCTTGTCCGATTGGGGTCATTCTCAAAGAGGTCAAGCCCACTTCTGATCAGCGTCTCGGCGGAGTTGATGGCATTTAAAATCAGGGACAAGGACTGATTAAACTTGCTGGGACTTTGCATGTCATCGGCGATCTTCAGGATGGAGAACTGCGCGGCTCGAGCATCCAGTCCATACAGCATGTTCCTAGATGACAGCAGAACAACGGAAAAATAAAAATCCTTATAACCATAAAAAGGTTTTTATTAAAAAGAACAAATTGTGCTTCTATTACAATGTAACACCCGGTCAATAATGTAACTTGTATGTTATTACATTATTGTCAAAAAGTTACATTATAGGATAAGAAAACTTACCAAATTATTGGCCAGTTATTACATTATTGACTTTTTTTACATTAAGAATGTATTACGTTATTGGCAGAATATTACTCATTGATAGTTATTAAATTATTGGCTGCTACACCATGCTATGCAAAAAGTATTTTAATTAACATTTATACATTTACCATGTTTCTAAATTGCCCGTAGGTGTGCATGTGTGAGTGGTTGGTGTGTGAATGTGCCCTGTGATGGGCTGACCCCCCGTCCAGGGTTGTTCCCTGCCTCGTGCCCATTGCTTCCGGGATAGGCTCCGGACCCCCCGCGACCCAGCAGGATAGGCGGGTTGGAAAATGGATGGATGGATATTTACCATTATACAATATAATGGTATATAATGACAACTGGAAGTTGTAGTCCATTACCTACTCTACATATACTCACACATATACCTAGACGGACACACACAAAAACAAAGAGTACTGAGAGATTAAATTTAGATTAAGCGATCCATGACAGAACACTTGGGTTGGACTATTTGACTAAACAAATTTTGAATATTTGATTCCTGATGCAATCACCTTGTAAAAATAAAAGGATTTTGTGGGAATGTCTTTCAGTGCGAACATGCATCGTTTGTTGATATTTTTGAAAATCGGCTCCAAGGGGAAAAACTGCAGAGAAAGTAAGGCAATTACTCATTTGTAATCAGCATTGCTTGGGGCTAGCAAGCAGCTATGTCCTTCAGAGTGCAGATTGACATTAAGATCCCATATTTAATTTATAGCCTGTATTTGGTTAACATTAAATGCCTCTAGCTTTCAGGTCTTTATAATAAGCAACTAAAAAATTGGTTAGGAAGGTGCCTAATTAGTTAAAGCAACTCTGGGTGAATATTACATTAAACATAAATCAAAAACACAATTCAGCTGTTGCTCTTTTTTCACTGAGAAGAGGATTTCGGTCTCTAATTGATATGTTTGAACTTTTGACTAGGCCGAACGAATTCAGTGTGCAGGGGATCAACCAAGCCACTTAGCCTCTCTGAAGTCTGCATGTATTAGATAATGTCACAGATTATTCTGCTGCAGGCTGGTGGAACTGACGCTCCTGGTGAAATGCACGTTTGTGCTTTGACGACATCCTTAACAGCAAGATATGAATATGGTTGAGTCCATCACATTCACAAGAACTGGCAGTTGTTTAGTCTCATCTACAGTAAATGGCGATTTAGTAACTATAACTCTCCAGTGCTTCAGTGTTATTTTTAATTTTTACAAGTGGGAAAGAATTGACTATTACACTGAGACACATCAAAGTCGGAGACAATGAAACAGCGTATTACGTAGGACACGGTTGAGTGGTAAGGATTTCACAAATATAGTTTTAAACACCACAGTTTTAACATCACAGGTGCAATTTGGCATGCTTGATGTCCCTTCGTGAAATAAAAATACAGAACTCTGAAAAATTGCTCCCAAGTTGCATTACAGTATCTGCAGTAAGGACTGGCAGTCGTGTTTCTGAAGTGCCATGGTCCTGCAGATCTTCAAGGTCTCTCTGCTTCAGGGCTGAGCAATCTGTCAAGGGCCGCAAGGTGTGCTCCTTTCATTTAATCTCAGACTCAATGATGTGACTGAAATCATTACCTGGACTATAAGTCACCTTGCCCAGCGTAAATCAATCACTAATTGAAAAGTAACCTGAACAGAAGCTAAAGTTTTTTTCTAATTCAATTTTTAATGACATATATAAGTGCTTGATGTATTGGACCTCAATTATTGGGCAAAACCTGATTCTACACACACACACACACACACACACACACACACACACACACACACAATATTACATATTCTTAATGCATCTTAATGCAAAGCTTAATGCAAATATTTGTAAAAAATGGTTGAATTTATGTGTGACAAAATTAATTTATATTTAAATACCATTTACCATAAGTAATGTACCAGTTAACTCATTGATACTGTGAGATGTTGTACTGAAATAATTCAGGATCAAGCTTGCTCAAGTGTACTGTACTTGCTTAAAGGTTGCTCACACTCAGTTATACCACCTTATAACTTTCAGGTTACCAGTCCATTTCCTCAACCACTTTGCTACCTGCTACTCCATTTTCTTCAGAGTCCCAATCAAATCAAAATTCAACACATTTTATGTCTGTGAAAGCCATGTGCAAATTAAATTTTTACACACATCCGGCAGGTTCTAAATAAGCACTTCCATATCTTAACATGAAAAGGTCAGTGCTGTCGGCTGTAAATTCTCACATACAGCTCCTCATTCAGAGAGACACAGGAAGAGCTTACATTTCATATAAGAACTGGCCTGCATGAAGAACCAGGATGCATTCATCTTTTTAAGGGCTTTATCTTATTTTTGACTATTTGTACCATATTTTCATACTGGTTTGCTTAACTTGCCTTTTTTTGAATGTTGAAGCAAATGGATGCTGTCTCAGTGCATGTTGCTTATAATCGCTTGCTTGTCATTCACAAGGCTTTATTATTTACATCAGAAGCATCGAAACATAAAGAGTTTTACATCTCCACGAGGAAAGCCCCCACGTTTCCAAGCAAAACCTGTGTCAACATGACATTTCTGATAAGGATAAAATGCCACAGATGCAAATTACTTTGATCAAAAGTTTGCATGTGAATGTCACGATAATCAGCATGTCCTTTCAGTGCGAGTCTTTCACACTGTCAGTTGTAATAAAATCACAACACGATCGCTGCGGTCAGAGAGAGATTGCGCTTAAATCTTTAAAAAAAGTTTAACGTCTCCCAAGTGAATCCAAGATTTGTCTGTCCATGCAGACCACTTTAAATTAATAGAGGACTAAATGAAAAAAAAAAAAAAGAAAAAAAAAAAAAATATATATATATATATATATATATTGAAAAATGAAGCTGTGAAACAGCAGAGTTAGTTCCTGGTAGCAATATATAATTATGTCTGCTATATATTTTATTAATTATTTGTGAAATATTGACACAGTAAGAAAGAAATGGTATAAAAGGAAAGGACTGTAACCACTGAATTAGTACTTCTGTGATTACTATCAGAGTTGTAGTTGAAAAAGCTCAGTAAGTTGC
The DNA here is from genome assembly GCA_019775955.2 of Pollimyrus isidori. Lineage (NCBI taxonomy): Eukaryota > Metazoa > Chordata > Actinopteri > Osteoglossiformes > Mormyridae > Pollimyrus > Pollimyrus isidori. The sequence goes on from JABFDZ020000037.1 coordinate 8,294,896, forward strand.
AAAATGTGAAACTTGATTTTCAGTCAGATCATTTTTGTTATAACAAAAAGGAAATAATGATATTATTTGGCACTTATTGCTGTCATTCATATTATTTCAGTCATTTTAATGTTTTTTTTATTATTTTGACATTTGATATTGTCATATACTGTAGTAAATCATGGTTTGCGTTTCCTTTATCTCATATTTAATAGAATATTTACTACATAAGCAAATATGCTAATACTGACTCACAAAAATAATTGCTTTTGTGCATGAGGTGTGTTGTGGGATTTAACTAACTGCATCGAGAACCCATAACTCAGTCTCAAGCAACCTGGAAAAATGACAGTTTTCAGCTGCCTTCAGGGACAACTCCAGGACCACGGACAGCTCCCCAATTAGCACTTAGTGCCAAGACATGTCTGAAACTGCTCAAGGCATAATTCCCTTCCTATAGGTTATGTCAGACTGGATTACCAGAAAATGGTATTGATGTGTAAAATCCTTATGCAAGCACTCTTAATATTATATAGTCTTATCTGATATATAACAATCATCAGCTTAATCCATCAGGCCCGGGTTGAGCCGGATGAGTTGTCTGGCAGGGCGATAATGTCAGGTCAGCTGAAATGTAGCATCTTTTTTTGATATTTTGGATCATGTTAATACTGAAAACATTGTTTAGAAGAAACAATGCAATGCATTCTTGAATGTTGAATGTGAAAACACCTTTGCACAGCATGTACTGTAGAGTATGGAATAGTCTTCTTGCTAGTGTAGCGTAAGCTAAAACCCTGGGTTCCTTTAAATCAGAGCTAGATAAGATTTTAACAACTCTAAGCTATTAGTTAAGTTCTCCTCAAACAAGCTTGAAGGGCCAAATGGCCTCCTCTTGTTTGCAAATTTCTTATGTTCTAACTGATATTCTGGGCTAGTGGAGATTGGGCTGGGCTGGTGGGGATCGTTCACAAGCAGCCTGTAAAATGAACCTGAAATAGTGAAAAGAAATAGTAACGGACATAGACTGGGTCATGAAGTGTTGTAAAATGAAGTGGTACAAATCAGGCACCGTCGTAAAATCTGCTGTGAAGTGTAATGCTGAGCACGCGCAGACGTGTGAGGTACAAATCGAGCAGGTGGTATATTTCCATGTGTTGTCCTCCATAAAAGGTTAGTTATACGGAGCTGCATCCCATTTTGCCAGTTGGAGAAGAATGGCTATAGATTCATATATTTTTATAGCAGCATGTGCTATAATTAACTGAAGAATATAGTTTTAAAATGTACAGAGCCACTTATATCGATATATTTTTATTCAATATATATATGTCAAGCGTCGTCTGAAGACACATCTCTTCAAGGAGGACCTTTGGAGGCTCATACTACCCTTACTGCCCACTCTTTCCATTTAAAAAAAGCGGTAATTTGATCTTGATGACAGTTGTTGATTTTAGATCTAGCTAATAGATCAAAACAAAAAGACTACAAAGCATTGATTGTAAGTTGCTCTGGAAAAGACTGTGTGCTAAATGCTGTAAATGTTTATATATATATATATATATATATATATATATATATGGAATATACATGTATTATAGGACTGTCACAATCATGAAATTTTAGTTGACAATTAATTGTCATACAAATAATTGCAATTGACGATAAAAAAATATTTATTTCTTGTTCCATCAACCTGGAGTTAGGCTAATTAAACAAAAAATGTAGAGGCCTGACATGACATTACCAAATAGGAAGTTAAACGCCTTCAGATAAATAGTTGGTGTTGACTTTTCCTGATATATACCATCTGGTCGATTTTACCTCACCCATCTGCACTGCTAAATCCGCTTATCCTGCCATTTTACTGCAAATGATATCGCCTACATTTACAGAAAACTAAGCCGGACAATTTATTGGAATTAAGGTAGTCTGGGTAAATATAGGTGAATGAAGATAAAATCCATTGAAACTGGGGTACCTTACATCTGAAGTTATGGGGCTAAGCAAGTAATCTGGCTTTGTGAAATATGATACAGATCCCCGGTGTTAATGATTATTGCAGCAAGATAGTGACCGTCGTCAGGGACATATACAGTCATCTCACCGTAACGAGACCCATAAACATGCACTCAGACACAAATGCCTGTGTCATGCACAACTTTCATTAAGCAGAGAACGCAAAGTGTCCAAAATCGTCATGAATATCTAATATGTATTTGTAGGGCTACAAGAATGATTCCTGGTCTTAGAGGAATGTCTTATAAGGAGAGGTTAGCTGAGCTGCATCTGTTTAGCCTTGAACCAAGGAGACTAAGGGGGAAATGATCCAGGTATATCAGATTCTAACAGGTCTGGATGCTGTTCAGCTAAATGGCTATTTCAATATCAGATTAAATACTAGAACTCGTGGCCATAAGTGGAAATTAGCGGAAGAACATTTGAAATGAATTTGAGAAAACACCTTTACACAGCATGTAGAGTATGGAATAGTCTTCTTGCTAGTGTAGCGTAAGCTAAAACCCTGGGTTCCTTTAAATCAGAGCTAGATAAGATTTTAACAACTCTAAGCTATTAGTTAAGTTCTCCTCAAACAAGCTTGAAGGGCCAAATGGCCTCCTCTTGTTTGCAAATTTCTTATGTTCTAACTGATATTCTGGGCTAGTGGAGATTGGGCTGGGCTGGTGGGGATCGTTCACAAGCAGCCTGTAAAATGAACCTGAAATAGTGAAAAGAAATAGTAACGGACATAGACTGGGTCATGAAGTGTTGTAAAATGAAGTGGTACAAATCAGGCACCGTCGTAAAATCTGCTGTGAAGTGTAATGCTGAGCACGCGCAGACGTGTGAGGTACAAATCGAGCAGGTGGTATATTATCGGCCCAGAAGCACAGGTCAAACAAGCACAGGTCAAACATTTCATGGTGGTAATCTATGTGGAAAGGGTAACAGAAATATGTTGGTTCTGTCCCATCCATTTTACTACAGACGAATGGAGACGATTCCAAACCCAATTACATCCCACCAGTTCTTGGAACTTTCCAAGATTCCATTAATCAATGGTACAATAAAAGCTAGTGGTATAGTGGAGTTACAGTATTCCAATTCATTCATCACTTGTTATGCTAAACTTCTAAAATTACAGAGAAGAGAGGCTAAAAAGTCACCGCTTGTAATTATACAAATTAAGGATGGTTGCGTATGATAGAACATTACCTCAACATTAATTAGCATGTGAATTTTCAACTATGAAATGATTATCACCTGGCAGAAAAGAAAATGTGCCCAGCACATAGAAAATTTGACTGTGTCTCTGATATAATACTATACAAGAGGCATACAAATCAATATCACATGTATAGTAAGCATCTGCACGTTCCGTTGCACTTGCTACTCTTACCTATAAAATCCAGGAGGAGGATGAGCGATGGCGAAGCTCCTCTCGAGGTTCTGGAGAACATCATTCAGCATACGCACGTGGGAGGGGTCTCGCTCCTTCGGATCATTTGCCGGACGCATCATTTCCGACTGGAAGAACGCGGAGCTTTCCCTCAGTGAAGCGGCTTTTGCCAGCAGCTCATCTGCTCTCATCCTGCCATCTGCACATCCACAAACAGAGAGGGACCCGGCATTGTAACAGGCACTAAGAACGGCACCACGCCACTTTGCATTATCTTTCTTGCATGGCAAATATTTAATGGCTAACGCGATAAAAATCCATTACCACGACTCTTCGTGAACCACATGCCTACTGACTCCTGCTTAAGTTAAGTATTTTTCAACTCTTTAACATCCATCCCCCAAGCAAAAAAACACTCATCAGATACACCTTGTAGCTGAAAGTACCCAGCTGTGTGCAAGTTATTATTGAAGCACTAATCAGAAGGACATTGTAAAACAAACTGACTCGGGACCAATTGTTCCAACTGATTGGACATAAGTCGATTTGGTCGTAAGTCGGCCTTTTATTTTATATGCAAAAATTATCATATGCTTAGTGCACTGTATAATAAAATTATATAATATTTAAGTTATATTGTTTGGATGTTTTTTTACCTTTTTAACCACCATTTCCCTAGATCATTATTGTTACACAAAAGGATACAATATGGTACCGTGAGCACCGTGAACAGTAGCCTAAGCACAGGGTAAATAAGCGTCTGGTGTGTGAGATCCGGGCAGTCAAGCCAGAAACAGAGTGGAAAATGTCATGTCGAGTGGACAATAAACTGTAGTATTGTTTAATGCTATTTGTGAAAACAAGAAGCTACTAGAAAAGCTACAGATTTTTAAAACTAGATATGCCATTATTAAGTTACTGGGATGCTACTAAGCTAGTACCATCACTAATTGCAGTTAGTCAATTCCCAACACTACATATAGTGATCTATTTTAATAGATGAACCAATTCTTGAAGTGATTCAATCAGGCTAATTGTGGAAAAGAACATCCAAGTATTCAATGTTGCTATAATGACATTTCTTTAAATACCGGTGGAAAGTATATTTAAATGATAATATGAATTGCAATCATTGTGCCTGTATTACATTGATTAGAATTTATCATGCCTCATACATGAGTTTTTTAAAATTGTATTATTAAAAAATTAAGAAAAATGACAGGAAATAAATGGATATTTCATGTTATGCTAATTTACTCCCATCCAAAAATTGTTAATACTTAAGAGTTTAAGTTAATTTTATAAATCCCAGCTGTATATCCTGTGGTACCCAGATAACTTTATAATATGACTTTCAAGAAGGTGTGAATTAAATGCATTCCGATTTTAACTTAAATTATTTTTATTTAAATTAAATTACCACTACCTATCAAAATGTGATCATTTGTTCAGCTGTTCTGTATGTTTGAGATGGTTGGACCTCCACATGTTCTGTGTATCATGCCAAATATTACCAACTTTAAGACATAATGGTGGAATTCCAAACATCCAATGGAAGCTGAGATTTAGAAACCAGACTAATTATGGTAGTTCACACCCACCTTGACCTTAAACTTATTCCTCTATAAGTATTTACAGGGCAGAAATAGATTGGTATTATTTAAAATTTAATACACTTCTAATGTGACGTACTCCCACAGAACTGATGCTTTCGCCTTTATTGGAACCACTAGGCGCAGACTTCCTTCCATCTAATTGCTGAACAATCGAGAAAGAAATTTGTAAAATTTTTAATGCCTTTTAGTAATTGAGTAACCGGGTTTAACCAAGTACTTGTGACAGCTCTAACTTGCTGCATTAATCTAATCACAACCCTCTCCAATTAAAATCACTGAGCAGGTAGCCTACTACCGCAATTCTTAACCTATGAGTCGCGACCCAAATTTTGGCCACCGCAAGTTCTGAAAGGGTCACAAGGCGGAGTTGTAAACATCTTACAACCAGCAAGTTCCTTTGATGATCTACGATCAGATTTATCATTATTATGGGATTGCAAATGCTTAGCACAAAATCGGTGAACATAGTATATTGTGTTAGTGTTATGTGAATCCACACATTATCTGTAATGGTGAACTTATCAAAAATATATACATTTTTGCAACATGGAAACAACCCATATAAAACATGAACATGCAAGTAAACTAAATATTATCTGGCCTTTCAGTACGTTTTGCAATACTGTAACCAATATCATAATCATTACTGTAGGTTCCTTCAGGCATGATTAGACATAGCAGCCTTAACATTACATTGTTACATATTCTCTATATTCTACCTATTGGTGTATGACCGTTTGAGTATGCAGAAATGGATTGGCTTTCAGTCATTCTAAGCTGCGTAGGGCAAACTTTATATTATCACAACTCTAAATTGGAAAAGCGGCGCTCGGAAACAAGTGGGCGGCTGAATATTTGAGCACTGAAGCTCAGCGCACGGAAAGTATAACATTAAAACAGATAAGATGAGGGAATTGCAAGTCACACAGTTTGTATTAAACTTCTTTCCATTTTTTCAACTTCCACATTTAATTCTTAGCTGCCTACAACATTGGCTGGATAAGCAGTAACTGAAAATGGAGAAATAGTTTGACAGGATTCTTAGTAACACCTAAGACTTACCGGTAATTATTAAGTTCTGCGATGGTAAAAGACAGAACTCATTATACAGGCCAACATGAAAAAGGTAATGTTCCCATATGCTAGAGAACTAGAAGAAATGTTACAAAAGGAATATGAAGACTCCATAGCATGAAAAATAAATGATTTGTTTTTCTTGTAATTATTCTTCTTCAACAAATTAAAAAAAAAAAATCCACACTACGGACAATGTGTTTCGACTGTATCGATCAATCATAATTACTAAAACTTTAAATGTGTGGGAGAATAATAACAAAAACAGTGAATTGTTTTCTTGAGTTGTAAGACGGAAATAGATTAAATACAGAAAAAATGTGAAGGAACATATTAGAAACTCATATATTCACTAGTTCTATTGACTGTCACTGCATTTAAAAAAGTGCAATGTTGTGATCTGTCTGTAAAAATCAGATTTCTATTCCAATTCAAAAATATCACAATAATATAAGTAAATCAGGCCTTAGTAGTCAAACATTTACCTCCCTCACTTCTGCCTCAATACATTTAACTATGATGATAAAATCATGCTGTATATACAGTAATTGAGTCTCCACACAGCTATGCAGTATTCATTTCTAGGGAGAGGAAACCATAGACAGGTAATTATCCAAAGAATTACGATGAAAAGCAGATTGTACGTACTAATAATGTTGGAGAAACCATGACAATTGTGCCAGCCAGAATAGATTAATAATTCCAATAAAACACATACATCTTACTAGTGTTTTCTCTTTATTGGCAATAGTTACAAGTGATGCAGTAAAATGCATTTCTTTAATGAAGAGTGTCCTTTGCCCTCTAGATTGAAAAGCCACAACATGGTATTTATACATTCATGAGTAACGTTCAGAAGCTAATGAATTATACCTAAATGAGTGTGTGTAATTTGTTTTCAGGATAGACTTTAATTAGCTATAGCATACTTGAAATGGCTATTAATAATACCTGCACCACGAACAAATGTGACCTGGATGCAGATTTCAACAATTTTTTATTACACATGAGCATCATTAATAAAGACAAAAGATGACTTTGGAATGAATATCCAACAATGAATCGTAAGTCTTCATTAGGAAATAGTAGTGAAGTTTGTCATTCAGATCACATGAGAACCGTACCGTTATGATACTGAAGCTAACGGCACACTTTGATTTTACGAAGAAGGGCAACCTCACTGTGGGATTAGCTTTTGATCAATCATGTCAGATATACTTCTAGTTTTACCACTGATCTACAGGATCAATTCCTGCAGATCTCACTGTGAAACCTGAAAGTACATTTCTCAGATTTTGTCAAGGTCATTTGCACCACACAGATTTGAGAAACTTGTTAAGACCTGTTTTGTATCACAAGGAGCAAGACAGACGCCAGAATGAACACTAAGATAGGTAAGATATTATTACTTGTACAAAGTACTGGCGTCACTGACTACATTATTGTCCTCTGTTCCATATCCAATTATTCAATACTGAGTTGCTGTCAACCTGGCGCTTGCATATTTGTTAATTGCAATTGAACTTTTAAAAAATGTAGCTATTGTCAGTTATACACAGAAATCATTTAAAAATATGTCAAAGCTGTGCCCACTATTAGCCTTTGGAAGTGAAATTAATGTTTAAAGCCAGTCAGTATGTCAGTAGAGAAGCTCAAGGGATGACTTGCTACACAGTCACCCTCTAAATGGGATGAAGGCTGAGTCTCTAGTGAAGTCATCTTAAATCCCCAATGGGAAGAAGAGGATAGACAAAGACCCAGTCTGATATTTTAAATAACACCATGATGGGCCAATCAATATTTCCACTCGAAAGCATGATCTTTCGTGATCTCCTTAATTAATCTTGGATGGTGTTTGTAAGCCTTTAGAACTACTTCTGTTTGGCTATATCGTAATGCCATGGTAGTTGAGAAATATACTGCATAGGCCTGTTGTTTCCAATCTACGTAAATGCAACTTGTGATTTCTGAAATTATATTAAGCATAATAACCTCATTGCATCCGTTTGTTTCTTGAAATTCAGGGCATAGTGTATTTTACATTTCTCATTTCTTGGTAAGGGGAAAAGTAAGCACAAGTGGTTAGAGAACATGGATGGATGGAATTATTTGGAGAAAGAAGAAAATACTTATAATTTAATGTTATTAAAATCTATTCTAAAAAAATTAGACATAGTGACTTTCAAAGCCAACCCTTAGTCTAGCAGTATTTTTCTTGTAAACATCTTCTGCTCATCAAAAAATAAACACACAGTACTTATCCTTTGTTGTGAATGATGATAAATAATTCAACACATAATTCACTTCACCATTAAATGCGTACATTAATTATAACTTCACATTGCTTGCTACTTATAATGATTTTCCCACCGTCTCTTTAAATCTGGAAGACGAGCACGGGTTCAAGAATGAAAGAAGAAGCCCTCTTACCATTAAGCTTATTTTGAACATCCAAGGCGACATCCAAGGGGTAAAATGGAAGCACGGGATCAGACACTAAGTGCAGAATGGTTTCTCCAGTAGCCTGTATGGATCAAAAGAAGATCACTCAGTTTCAACACATTAACCTACACGACCTTAACTCATGCACCTGAATTTTTTATGGAATAGTATATATGTCAGCTAAATAATGACTGAAAAACCAATCTAATCATGTCCAGAGTCATCAACAGTTGAATTTCTGCTGTACTTTGTCTGAACCCATTGGAACTACCTCTCCTCTGATCCTTACAAGAGTTGAAGGGTTTATCCTTGTAAAGGGTATTCCCGCCTGAGAATCATTTCATAGCAGCTGTACATACTTCAGATGCAGTAGATGAGATGGGATTTTGACTTAGATTCCACTGACATATTCATAGATATTGGGACTGTAAATTGATGACACCATGGCAGTGGGTCAGTGTTGTACATGATAAAGGTCAGAGTGCATATTCTGCCCACACATCACTGTTTGGATTAAGATGAAGCTCACTGAAGTATCAATCAGAAGGCTATCAATTGAAGTACCAAGTAAACTGCCCTCTGTTTTTCAGAGGTTTCATAAAAGAATCACATTTTCACACAATTTTATTTTGATACACTTGCATAGAACTACAGTAGTCCCTCTATATATGTGGTTTCAGCATTATTTGCAGTTTACTGCGGTCTAAAAGAATTGTAATATGTATCAATATGTTTTTCAGTGTTCCTTCATCCTTTGAGGGATATAAAAGGCAGAATTTTCATTTTTCCATCATCACTTGACACATGATACACTGTAATGGACAAAAGTATTAGGACACACCTCTTAATTGTTCAGGTGTTTCATTCAGACCCATTGCTACAGTTGTAAAAAATCAAGCACCTAACTTTGCAGGAGAACGCTACCTGTCTGACTGCATCGTACCAACTGTAAAGATCGGTGATGGAGAGATAATGGTGTAGGGTTATTTTTCAGGGGTTGGACCGGGATCCTTCCACAAAAATACTAGTTCCAGTGAATTTAACTCAATGCTTCTGTATACCAAGATATTTTCAACAACTATGCTTCCGAATGTGTGTGAACAGTCTGGGGAAGGCCATTTGCTGTTCCAGCGTGCCCCCGTGCTTGACTGGCACTGACCTCAACCCAACGAAACACCTTTGGGATGAACTAGTACAGAGATTGCGAGCCAGGCCTCCGTGGCCTCACAAATGCTCTTCTGGGTGACTGGGCAAAAATTCCCGCAGACACACTCCAAAATCTTGTGGAAAGCCTTCCCAGAAGAGTGGCAGCTGTTATATGCAAGGGGGACACCAACTCCACATTGATGCCTATAGATTTAGAATGGGGTGTCATAAAGGTTGTAAGGGTGCAACGTGTTCTGTAGGCGTAATGGCCAGATGTCCCAATAGTTTTGTCCATATAGTATATTTTCTCCTCTTGAGAATTTGGTTAAAATGTCAGAATCCATTTCAGAGTAAAGTACAGTGCTGCATAATAACATACAATATATTTTATTATTACTGAATTATTACTGTTGATAATGGCTTAATGTGCATAATTTTTCATAGTAATTGCTATCCGCAAGGACACGAAAATCACGTTATATATTAGTTCCGCAGATGGTTCGCTATTATCTGTGATTTCGGCTATGCGTGGTAGGTCTTGGAACATATCACCTGTGGATATGGGGAACTACTGTATATAGCTATCTACCGAAGTCTATTTAAATAGGAATTAAAATGACTAAGTATTACATTTTGCAAATCTGTTGTTTCCCATTACATTGTTTCTCTACCCATTACTCTCTACTTCTCTCTTTAGCACACACACCCACACACCAGAACATCATCTGCGAAGGTCACCCCCACACAAAGTAACTTATGCTGTACTACAAAAGTCGGCAACGAATACAAAAACTCACAACATTGTCTCACACAGCATAGGCATCTAACTTCGCTCCCACAGGATTTGTAATGATATAATACTGCAGTATTCTTAAGTCAAGTTCAGCAATTGTGAAATCAGTCACAGGGGGAAAAGATTAGATCATTGATTTGGGCAGAGTGAGTAAGTGTGCTGCAGAAATATACATCACGCCTGTATAATTCACCAAGACAGAAAAGGCCACAGAACCCTTATTTATAAGCCTATTTTAGGGTTTACTCTTCACTGGAAAGATGGCAAGAATGTGCTGTGAAGCAGATATAAACATAAAATACAAGCTCAAGTCATTATTCTATTTATTTTTATTTATAAGAAGAAGTAGACATACTTGAAAAGGAATCTGAATTTGTTTAAACTGTATTAGTAAAGATAAGGAAATTAAAACTGGAATATGACATTATATTTTAATTGTTTTCATGCTAATGAACAATCTTAATGTGAAAACAAGTTTATCGAAAACAAAATTAACATTCAGAGTGTATCTAAAAATGTTTATATTATCAATAAATCACATGTACATAAATAATTAATGGTGCAGATATCTTAAAATGTTTTCAGGGCTACTTGAAGTGTCACTAAATGAAATGTCCTTAAGTTCTTCTGAGATATAAAAAAGTAACTGGTAACATCCATTAGTGCATCCAGCTTCTAAGCACTTATCTGGGAAAGGGTTGCACAGGGCCAGAATCCGATGCCCAGAAGGACAGGGCACAGTACGTACTGGATGGAATGCCAACCTATTGCAGGGCAGAAATACACTATGGCCAGGTAGTGGTACCAATTAGCTTAACCATACGTCATTGAACTGCAATAGAAAACTGGATTAGCCAGACGAAAACCATGTAACAGGGAGAACATGCAGACACCACAGTCACACATACTGTAGCAAGGTGCAGAATTCAAGCCCCCAACCCTGCAAATGTAAGACAACGGTACTGTCACATATTTTGTTCCCAGTATTTTGACAAATAGCTTACAAAAGCATTTTATTTCTCCATTCACAAATATTCACTAATGTTTGTTGTTCGGATATTAACGAAATTCAGATTAAAGTATGGTGACCGCCTGATCCATGTCAGAAGAGGCATTGCAAGCCACTTCAGGTTTTACGAATTACTCTAAACTGCAAGGTTCCTGTGTTCGGCTAAATTGTTTGGTTTGTTCGTACTTTTACTGGTTAGCTTCCTTGATTGAATAACTCGTCCAGCTGTGTCACATTTTCATTAGTGACTCATGCATGGTTATAGACTAACCAATCAACACACAGTAAGAACTCAGTGCTAAAGTGAAATCCGGGTCCTTTTAATTGAAATAGGTAAAATGGTGGTTTATAAAACCCTGTCATAACTCATAATGTCCTCCAGACATGGATTAGGTGGTCGCCCTAGATTTAAGTGTCGGGATAATCTTGTTCGTCGAAGAAACAAATAAATAAATAAGTGCTCATTTTCTACACTACAAACAAGCATTATATTTTATGTATTATTATTTTGTATTTAATAGCAGACTTGCTTTGTCCTCTAGAACTGCTTTAATTTCTCTGCCCACGCTGAATGTCATAGCCTGTATTTCGGTGAGCGGATGACAGCCCCTCTACACTCTGGGCTTTTAAATCTTGGTCGCCTTCTTTTCCGGGACACGCTGGAGCATCATGGGAGTGTGCTGAGAATACATTTGTTAAGAGTCCTGCAGAAGCAGCAGAGTAGAGGCATCTAGTATTTATTGACAGTAGAGGGCTCTCTGGGAGAAGCCCAACGTGGTGACAGAAGAGGCATACTAATTCAAAGCTGGCGATCCCCTCCCAGCTACAGGAAGAAGGATCCTGCTCGACCGTGGCACACTTTGTACAAATGAGATATTTCTTTTTATGAATTGTTCCACTTAGATCTTTCATGGGGTTAGAATCAAAAGTATGGTCAGTAACAGAAAAACCATTTGTAGCCACGCTTGTAAGAATTATTTAAAAGGGATTTCGGACATCCTGTCGAATATATCTATAAAAAAGAAAACTCTTTGAAGCTGTCTTACAAGTAGTCTAGCTGGCATTGGGTAGGTCGGAATCTGCTTGATATTCATTGGCCTCTCTAAAATATATAGTTGACAACTGATCTGCAGATTATCGTAGTACGTCCACTTTCCTGAGAAAAATATCACTAGGGCAGGCAAGAAAGATTGACTCAAGTTCATCCCTTTTAGTGTTATGGGTAAGATGAAAGAACAGTATACTCCACAGCTGACTATATTTCTTATTGAGTTAAATCAAAACTTTAAAAAGTAACTGGAAGTCTAAAGGCAGGGGATTCCATATGTATCTCAAATACAAAGAACATAAAATATATAGGAGTTTTCAAGAGATATGACAACTGTAAGATTTCCTAATATGAGAAGGAAATTATTCCAATTATTGTAATTGAAGGAAGAAATTGAGTTTTGAAAACATTAGGGCTCATATTATTATTATTATCATCATCATTATTATGATTAACATCCGGCAGTGTCATCTTGTTAGCTCGTCAAAAATGTGTGGACGTTTTAAATAAAAAAATGTGAAAATCTGCTAAATTCATTGCCCACCCTAAGGACAGCTTGGAAGGACTATTTTAATGTCTTCAGAACAGAATGAAACTGATGCAAAAGGTAACCCTGGTATTTCTCAAATACAGCAAATTCTCATTGACCATGCAAAATTACTTCTGGAAACCCTTATGCTATACTGTGAAATACCTCACATTGATTTGCTGCTAACCAGCTTCCCTGTCGCATACAGAAACATTGTATCTCCTCAATCACAAACACTCCAATCTTCTTTGCCTACTGTATTATATCTTTATGTGAGCCTCCTCTTCTAAACTTCATGCTCATTCTCCTTATACATTTTCCTCTCCGTACCCTACCATTACTGTTGGAATGAGTTGGTACCTATCATTAGATCTGCATTAAGTCCTGGTAGAAACTCAACACCTATTTTTTTCTCATTGTACACTGTTTTTCAAGTAAACTCGCAAATTTTCTAAAGGTCTGAGGTCCTCATTCAGACTAAGATATTGCAGGACACTTATCATCCCTATTTTAGTTTTGGCCTTGTCCCTGTCTGTAATCTCCCTGTTTGGACAACAGGTGTCACTGGCCATCCTGTTTCCCTAATATTTTCCTGGTTTCTTCTGTTCCAAGTGTGCTGCCCTGCTCCCAGGTCCATGGTGTGGATGAATGGGCTAAGTCAGTGGTTCCGACCTAAACAAGTCATACGTCGTGAGTTTCAGGTTCACTAGAAACTATTTGGTTGTGTTTGCACTCTTAGTATTTCATTATCTGCACCTTATTGTCTCTATTGTATTACAGTAGTGGTTGCTTTAGTACTACTGTCACCTGCACCTGTTCCTTGTTTAAGCCCTCGTTTGCTGTGTATTTTAGTTGCTGTCCTTCCCCTGTGCTTCAGTCAGCAAACGTGTTTGCTACAGGTTAGATCTATATGTTGTTTTGCATTTTGCTTGCTGCTTTCCTGTTCCTGTGCTACTCTATAATTGTTCATGCTTTAAAAATGCCAGAAGATCCATTAAGTTTACTACTGATTGTTTAGCAGCTTCCCTGATGAACTCCTTTACTGTATATTCATCGATACTCTATTGATGACCTAATCTAGATCTCGGAGATACAATCTTTCTTCGTATTGATACAGATCTTCATTATGTTACATATAATACCTAAGGTTTTTGGAATCTAGGTTTGAAATGTGCCATTAAAGAAGATGATCCCATACATCTTTTGCTAGATCCTTTTTGCCAGTGGTTGTCTTTGCAGACTGGCATATACTATTTTGATCTCGTGGAATCATCTCACTTGATCTCAGTTAAGGCAAAATAGCTTTATGCATGGTTTAAAACACAATAAAATTCCAATATAATGGACTTCAGAGGACCTGGCAAAACAGCCCATTATATACAAAATCTGTTATATCCAGAGATGCTGTATGCCCAGCACACAACCACAGGACACCATTTACTCATGCCACACCCCAGCAGACACACTTGTAGTATAGATTATTATATTGTACATGTAGTAATCCAAGTTTACCTAAGCAGATGTGTGACTATTAATAATCTGGATATCACTGTCATGCCACGCACCTTGTAGGCAGAGCCTGCATATCCATTATGGCCGAACAAATCTACAGCTAAAATCGTCCCTGGGGACCAAGTTGTCAGTTATAAGTGTAATTCCGGTATATGTGAGTCCACTATATCCGATGCTTTTTCTGCATGTTCTTAAGGTGCACGCCTGGGACCAGCAGACCTCGTTGATTATAGACGATATTCCGTTATAAGCCAGTCCGCTATAACGGGATTTTACTGTATAATTTCCTAAAGGTGATCTGTCGGGGGGGGGGGGGGGGGGGGGGGGGGGGGGGGGGGGGGGG
>JABFDZ020000037.1:8321212-8331606 GCA_019775955.2 Pollimyrus isidori
TCCAGTCGCGGGCCGGATTGAACGGCTCAGTGGGCCGGATTCGGCCCGCGGGCCGCCAGTTGATGATCAGTGCTCTATTTGAAAAGAAATTAATAATTTATTTTAATGAAGTACAATAAAGTTCTATTAAGTGCATGTGAATCATTTTACATTTTGATTCATTTACTGATTTAGTCACTCATAAGGTGCCATTGCACACAGCTCTAAAAATATTTTTTTGTTATTAATAATTAATATGAAAAAATAACCTAGTTTTTTCTTAATTTTCAGTGTTCTATGATTTATGTCTTTTAACTCAAATAATTAAGGCCTCTATAATTCAACCCACAAGCACACAAAACGTTTAAATATTATTTTTTTTCTTCTGCTTGCAAGACTATAGGTTCCTTGACAGGAAATCCTTCCTCCTCAGCTATGCAAGCCGTGTGTCTAAAGACAAAGAGCGGGTAGCATGAAAAATGAGCTGCCGGGCACGAGCCTTTACACCTAGCAATCCGTGCGGGGGGGGTGGGGGAGGGATGGAGGGACCCACCCCACCGCCACCCCTTAATTAAGTAGCACGTGAGTGGCACCCACTGGCTCACGCTCATATGGCCGGATTCCCCGACGGGTGACTTTGGCCTAGAGGGATGGCAGTGTTTGGGATGGAGCACCGAGGTCGTTGCTGACCAACAGGATTTTCCCCAGAGCCTGACACTAGCAACCAGCTGGCAAATTAAGATTCAGAGAGAATCCGCAGGAGGAGCCTGTCACTGTCCTCCCAGCTGTGTCGGAGGGAAAATCACTTTCCTCTGCAAGGGAGGAGGTGGAGGTAGACGCTCTGGATGGTCTGCTTTAGCATTAAAGTTACGCGACAACAGTGTGAATGATACCTAGGAAGCTCAAGCGCGGTCGGGATTTAATCACGGGCAATTTAGATTAAATATATACTGACTATCTTCAGTCCCTGAGAAAAACATAATGACTGATTCCGAAATCTTTTCGTAGTGTGCGGTGTTTCAATTCTTCTCAGATGAAAAGATCGTAGAGAGTTGAACTAGGTACACGATACTCCCCCTCTGTCTTGGTGCCAATATCACACATCTGGTACTGATCTGCCTAATGAGAACTACAAGGGCGACAGGGCTAGGAGCGCTGCCTGCGGGGCAGAGACAGAAGCAGAGCTCTCAGAGGGTTCAAAACACAGTCTGATGACTTAAGTCACCAACTTTCAAATTGGTCTAGCAGGCTGTACAACCAACAGCAGTATTTGTGTCAATCTGCTTTCGTTTTGCTCGCATGCTTCCATCAGTTACACTCTTTCAGCCATTTGCTTATATTACAGGAATATCCCTTTGCCAAACATACGGATATATTTGTTTGGACATCGCCATGCATATTAAAAACATTTTATTGTTCATCTTGTACTGTACTTCACATCCCTCTAGCATTTCAGAGAAAAATCTAGACACAGACACCATCTATGTCATCTAGGGATCTTTTAGAAGCGGTAAAGAAAGGAACGGGCAGGGAGAAAATATCAAAAATGGGTTACAATGAGGTCACATATGACTGATCATATTTGGAGAAAACTGACTGGGACTTGACTGAGACTGGTGGGGCGTGTCACGGAAGGGGCATTGTCAGGTGAAACGGCTGCTACATCGCATTCTACTTATTCCTCGTTTCTTTGACCAATATAAATGCTTTACACTCTAGGTGTTTCATCTCTGTCACCCCAGTAAACTTGCGTTGACCCCAACACCTTCCTGTTCCCAACTCTTACTCCCCAGCACACATTCCTGGATTCTCTCTTTTTCTCTATTTCTGATTTTCTGTTATTTCTTACCCTGTTTCCCCACCATATTGATGTCTTAATTGTCCTGCCCCGGTGCCAGTAAAATAACTGATGGGAGTGGGAGTTTGTTTGCCATTCTGATAGGAGGCTTCTTCACAAAGGTGAACATACCTGTTAAACATACCCGTTAAAGTGAGATTTCAGAAGTCTTAGGCATCTATCCAGCAAAAACAAGAAAACTTTCTACGAGAGGCTAAGAACACCTTTTTGGGAATTGTCTAAAGGGCAGCGGAACGAAGACTAATTCCAAGAAAAACAGCAGCCTTCCATCAGCTTCACTGCTTAGACCCTTAAAACGCCTCAAAGCTGAAGGTTCTTGCTTTCTCCCTAACATATCTGACTGATGTGGTCACATCTACTTAAGTGGGCAATAGCTACAGACCCTTGATTTTCAACATTTATTTACAATAGTTACTATTTTGGCAAAGAAAATCCACTGGCAAGCTACTGAATTTGCTAGTTGGGGCCTCGCGTATTTGGCCCATTTGGGGAAGGGTGGGGGTAGAATGACATTGTGTTGTGACTGACTGCAAATGTCTTAGACCACTGATACATTAGAAATTAGTAGATATAAACAATGATAAATGTGACTACATACGCAAGAGTGAATTATATATTACATTAAATTTAAGAATCTTATAGAATTCACTGTAATATTACACTGTGGAATGGAAGTTATAGGCTGTGTGACAAATGAATCATAATACTATTAAATGAGTTTACTCATGCAAGACCATAACAGATCATTTCACTTTTCGGAAATAAACACTGACAAATTAACAAGCATCTGTCGAGGTCTTGACACATTTCTTGCCGGATCCTCTTGTAATTAGTAAAAACAAACAGTTAATGGGTGGATTATGGCTGAGCCCATGTAAATATACTGAGTGATTTCTGGGCTGTGAGAAAGCAATTACTTTACCTTAGCAACCATCTCATATAAGCGGGAGGAGGGTTCTGAGAGTTCTGCTGATGAATCATCAGGAAAAAGGGCCTCGTGGAGGAAGCTTGTTTTCTGTGACAAACAGAAGAGGAACAGAATAAATCCTTGAGACGCAGAGATTGATTTCCTTCCTAGAGCATTATTGGATTGGCTTTAAAGATTCACAAGAGCTTTAGCCTGTTTAAAAGAGACTTGTTGACAATCCTTATGTATTCACTCTTCTTTGTAAATGATGAAGGATGCTTAGAATGAAAAAGGTCCCTTTCAAACAGGAAAAAAAAAAATCTGCTATGTAGATTGTTTATTTTGATGCTCATGGGTCTGAGGTCCCTCTAACCCTCTACTGGATGAGCAGGCAGAAGTTGGAATAATTGATGAATGAGTCTGACCATGTTTGGCATCCCATCTTGGGTGTACATCTGCCTTGTATCTTGTGCTATCTAGGAAAGGATCTAGGCCTCTATCTAAATTAATTTGCTGGTGAAAAACTTTGTGTCATTAACTGTAGCATTTCACCAGCTACCAAGTCCATCAATGTGTGAAGTAAACACTGGGTCGGACTACCAGCATACTGTATATAGGAACCTTGAGGCGCTTAGCTAGTGCAATTCATGATACTTTCAGCATCGTATAAATACTTCCAGATCACATTCTTAACCTCTTGAGATCCCTTCATGCATTCCCATCGCTGTAATTTAAAAGTAAGAATGAATTAACAGTGATGAGGAAGAGGGGTGAGAGGAATTTCACAAACCTTTCAATATTACTCCCAGAGGTACCAGAGAAAACAGAATGAGTCACTGCAACCCTATATCTTGTAGAAGAGGGGAAGCAGCATATCATTTATAAAGGACAAAACCCTTCGCTGAAAGATAAGAGCTCACAGGTCCCTTACTGTGCAACAAAACAAAACACAAGTCCGCCTTCCCTAGGAAACCTACAATTTATCAGTGTGCAACAAGGGCTAATTTAATTAAAGTTGAACAGGGCACGAGGCTAGTAATTAAAAATACAACTTTTATGTTATAGTTATAGTGGAAATAACACATATTATAGGATAGCAGCACATGGTGCATTTAATTCGATAAATTTACCTGGAAGTTTCTGTTCTACTGCAAAGTAAAACATGGGTGATTTAAAAAAATACATATTTATTTACATTTAGCTCATAATTCTGCGCCCTATCATCAATAAGGCAGAAGTTTCAGGTACAGTACCAGGTGAAGAAGTTTACCCCCAACCCGCAGTTTGTCTGCTCCTTACAAACACGGAGGAATGCAGAAAAGAGAAGCAGGACATTATACATGTGGAAAAACCTTAACTGCTATCAGTTTCTACTACAAGGTTCCTTGATTTTATGGGTAGAAGTTACCAGAATCTTGACAAGAAACATCAAATATACTGAGAATCTTCTGCGGGTAATAGATCGTGGACTCTTACTGTTATACTGGGGAGCAACACTGAATGGTAGAAATGTGCAGGGAGAATCTGTGTGTAGTTCTTAATGGTTGTTATTTTATTTATACTACTACGGCACAGCAAGTATACATACTGGAAACAGGCCACCACACACACACAATTGCATTACTAGCAATTTTAGCTACCAGTGAGAATATACCCTGAAGTCCATCTGGAAAGATGGCAGGTTTCTGTCACAGTGTCAAACTGATGCCAGGCCAAGCATTATCCCAGAAGCAGCACGCCGATAAATATAAACACAGAGGAAGTGATTACAACTCGAATCTCCAAAACAGAGCTGGAAAGACCACACTCAAAATGAATACTTGCTTGCAGTGTGTAAGAGAGTAATCACTATCTTTCAGCCATTGAGGCAGGAACATGCACTGTTTATGTAAGCATGAAAATTATACTTTGAATGAAGTAATCAACATTAAGTTGTAGATCAGACCCTCTTGAAAACTGGTTTTGAAGCATAACGCACTGTGAAGTGAGCGCTTTGAGCAGCTTAATGCAATATCATTGTGCTGCACCACAGCTAATGGGCTACTGTTGGCAACAGGCACATAAATATTCACTCACAATGAGAGGCGATAATCACTAAAGCACTAGAGTACCGCGGTGAAAAAGGAGAGTGAATCAGCTGTTGTTCAATATACCTAATGCTAATTTTATCAACTGGGGATTCTGAAGAAAGGAATTTCATAATAGAGAGAAAATGAGGCACATCAAGGATTATAGATATATAACAATTAATATGCCATTTTTTGATTGATACTTTTGTCCGCTACCAGGATCACTGCGATATCACTAGATATTAAAACACTAGGTGCATGAGGTTGTTACAATTAAGAAAATAAATTATGACACTATGAAAAAATCGGTATGTAGTCACACTAGAACTGAAATCAACTCAAGCAAAGAAGGGTAACATTTTATAAAAGCAATATGCATTGAAAATAAAGAATTGATACCTAATTAAACACAGCTGCTGTGGCACATAGTTTCATAGAAACTACAGTAAGGTCACCCCAAGATAATTAAATTCCTTTCAATGTAATGTTGTGTATTCATTTGACATTACATCTTTATTAATAGACCATTCTACAACAATTTGTTCCAACCAAGAAATCTGATTGGACAAGGGGCGTTCTACATGTGTACAGTATATCAGAATATAACAACGCTCAGACATTTCACATCAGCTGTATCACTCCGCATTACATACGCCTCATTTCCACCAGCACGGAGCCTGGTGGCTGGTTCTCACTTGGTGCCTTTGAGAACCTCCCCAAGTTTCCACCGGTTTCAAAAATGAACGTAGGCAGGAGTGAAAGTAAAGTAAAGGTTCATAAGTGCTCCTTCATTTCGTTGGATTTAGAAGTTTTTATAAGCTGCCAACCCGAAAAGTAAGTTTTCAGCGAAAGACTCTGTCTATATTGCCTGTATCCACTTTTGTCTCTTTAACGGCTCCCCATCTATATGTCAGTTTATTGCTTATTCTTGCTCGTTGTATTACTGCTGGCCTTTTAAGGATCATGCAATAAAACAGCCTGTTAATAGTTAAAAAAAAATTGGTTGAGGATCTGCCATAGCCTGCTGAAAATATTGATAATTCAGGTTCATAAGGATAAGCATAATGTCACTTGGTATGTCGGAGAGGTCGTCAAAAAAACTACTGATGGCTACTGACAGAATGATATTCTCACTAATGACACAGCTGAACTGTCCTATACATAGAAACAAAAAAGGATATATCTTTCATAATGTACAATCAATCCCATAAATCGTTAGAATAGCTTTTTGCTAGCTTGTACATATGATAAAAATATCAGAAGGTAAGAAAGCTTTACTATCATCATGCTTCCATATCACAAAGAAAAATCATCAACATCTCACAGCACTCTCAAAGAACATAAATTGTACAAAAATAATTATATGTTATCAAAATGGAGATATCAGAACGCATATGCAGGAAGCAGTAAACAATTTGAGGAGGGGATTCTACAAATACTCAATGAAATAAATTACAATATTCTTAGTCGTGCAATTTGCAACTGTATTTACAGTTTACAATATTTACGATATTTCCAGAGAAGCGGCATGTTGGTCAGTTTGCAGAGTGGGGAAGAGAGATGTTTGCAAAGTGGGGAAGAGATACATCTTTGTGATAAAGTTTCTCATTCAATTTTTCTGGGATGTTATTGCCCTGGTGATGGTTCTAGGCATCTTCTTCAGTTGGTTGGAGTAGACACTGTAGAAGTTTGGGAGCTCAGCTCTAATGATCTGCTGGGCAGCCTTCACCACCTAGTCTAGCTTGTTCTGATCTTCAGTTGTGCAGCTTGCACACCACTCAGTTGACCCAGCAGACCACAATGCTTTCTAAGGTACTGTAGTAGATGTTTGTTGAGAGATGTTGAGGAAATGCAGATATTGTTGGACTTTCCCCATCAGGTGGGTGGTGTTAAGAGACCATGAGAGATCATTCATTACATAGACTCCCGAGGAGCTTCCCACACGTTCAACTTCTTTACCATGAATTTGGAATGGACAACAGTCTTTCTCTTTTATTTTCCTGTAGTCTATGATGATCTCCTTAGTCTTGTTTCTGTGTAGGATCATATTTTTAAGTATACTTATGGCTTATATTAGATTAAATGGAAAATTATTTTATGTAACTCATTACTTTTGTGCCCTGACTAGTGGTAAGGTTAAAATTTTGATTTCAATACATTTGAAGAGGACATTGTGTCAGTTACTCTGAAAAGTTAAAACGTTTTGTAATTATGGTTTGTCTGGGGGACTTAAGATGGGTACTGCCCATAATGGGTGTGGCTTGATGGAAAAGGAAGGAGCTAGAAGCTTATATATGACTGATGCTACAATTCCTATTACAATTTATCTACCATCATCATTGATCAGGCTGAATTTCATGTGATTATAATAATAAGTTAACAATTAATAAGCTTATAGAAGCTGGGTTAACATTTGTCATCAAGTCAAACAATTTGATTGGTCATCTACATTTATTAATGAAACCTATAGCGTATGTAATAATCCCCATATGGTCTGAGTTTGATTTCTGTATGGTTCATAAAGGAAGTTTTCGATATAAAAATATTACAGCATCTTTTCTTCAATGTCTTCAGGAGGACCACACACGAAAGATTATATTACATTCACTGGAAGTTGTGTATCTTGGTTCCATTTCAAAGAATGTATTTTTGAACAACAGATAATAGCGTGTCCAAATAGGATGACACGATCAGTGCCCGTGTTCTTCATTTCCTTGCTAGGTTTTCCATTAGGAATACTCACCCCATTTCCGTCAATATGCTATTACCGAACACACATGCCACGAGTCCATTCTGAGGTCTAGCTATCTGAAGAGCTGAATACAACATGCCGCAAAACATCAGCTGCTAATGCACATATCTGAGTGGCATGGTTTTCTTAAGTTTAAAAACATCAATATTCCTTTTAAATGTTATTTACTTATTCTTCACTTCACAAAGGGGTTTTTTGCCAAATACAAACAGACAAATGCTGGGGGAAACTGCGCAAACATGATTACATGACAAAAAGCACTAAGTACCTTTACAGCATCCCAAGGCTACTTTTAGGATAACATTGAACTGAAGTGATTTGCATCCAGCCCATAACACTCTCACTGAAGCAGATGTTCAGATGGAAAGTAGACTGGAGAAAAAAAAACAGTCCTGAGACATATCTGATCTAGACTATCTGGCATTTGTGTTAAAATTGGTTTATGTTTGATGAAGTCTCAAACGCGTAGGGAATTTTTTAAACCCACTCTCAAAATATCATCTGATTAAATCCATCAATCGATCTGGAGCAAAAGGATTTTAAAGTTAAATTTAAATGGCATATAGGAAAATTGTAAGAAAAGCAAGTGTAGGATATGATGCAAGGTGGCATGGTAGTACAATGGTTAGTGCTGCTGCTGCTTCACAGCAAAAAGGTCCTGGGGTCAGTATCTGGATTGGGTGTAGGACCTCTCTGTGTGAAATTTGCATGCTCTTCCTGGGTTTCTGTGGGTTTCTGCCAGGGGCTCCGGTGTCTTTCTGCAGTCCAAAAGTGTGCACATTAAGTTAATTGCCAGTTCTCAGTTGGCCCTGTGAGTGTATGCACCCTGTTGTTTGTTGGCTCCTGTCTATGCCCATTGTTCTGAGGATAGGCTCTGGTGACCCCAGTTGAGCTACAGTGGTCATGATGATGGATAGGATGCAAATCCACTGTTGTTGACAATCAAACCTGAATAGCAATGTAGAAACTGCACAATATCTGCAAATAACTTGGGCTTCTGGTGTTTTAATTGCTGCATGCACTCATCAGAAGTCTGAAGAGCTCCACTACACCAAGGGCCTGGTCCCAACTGAAGACAAATTTCAGTAGGTCCTTAGTATCTGAGACTGTCTCCTGCTGGTACAGTCTTGCTCCAGCACGTTCTGCTAAAGGCAGAGATGAGTAGAGCAGTAAAACCTTGAGACGCATTGTGCTTGGTATTTGAAAGAGCATGAGGTGAAATTACCTGCCATAGCTCTTCTAGAAACAAGACTTTGTACTAGCGCGACTGGAACGGACAAAATTACTTTACAATCTGTATTAGTGCTGCACCCTATACAGGAGTTCCCTGTGGGAAATAAAATGGCAGAATACAGGTTGGCAGTCTACAGGAGGGCACACATAGACACACTCACACTAGGGGCAATTTAGAGATGGCAGTTTAAATAACTGCCTGTCTTCGGACTCTGCAATGAAATTCCTGCTTCATGGAGACAGGGCAGTGTACTAAGCCCCTCACCGTATTCCCTTCGTGGATGATTGTGTGGTTGCACATGGCCCCAATTATCAGTATCCATTATCATTTCTAGGCCTGATCACCAACAATGATGAGATCCAGCTAAGAAGAGATTATGTTCTTGGCAGAGTGGTGAAGCAGGAAATGTGAAGCAGCCATGCTAACCAGTGGTCCAGCATATCTCCACAGAATAAAACACAATCTTTGCATTTTTATTGTGCATTTATACGAAACATGGCTTAACCATAAATCTTTGTAATTTAGCATTAGTAGTCATTGACTATATAATTCCCAGACAATAGGCTCTGATTGATTGCTCGTCGATTACACATTAGAACTTCAATCTTGGAATGAATTGCCTTAGATATTTCAATTCATTCCTTATTTGGCTGTGGTCACAGGTTTCTTTCAGTTAATTAACTGACCTCACCTATGGGAGAACGGCTTTCAAACAGAATACTATGTCTAATTATCAGTTATTGATTTTCATTCTTAGTTTGGTATAATATACAGGTAAATCTAAATTTAAAACTAGTGTCAAAGCATATGTTGCAAAGACTGCAAACAATAAAAATATTAGATCATTTTAGAAAAATATTGTTTTAACAAATTTCAACATATATGTACACACACACAAACACACACACACACACACACACACACACATATATATATAAATGTACATAATCCAATTCACCATCAGTAAATGTAACCCTCAAAGTTTAATGTAATAATCTATAAAAACAAATCAATAAAACATCCATCCATCCATCCATCCATCCATCCTCCAACTGAGCAAGAGTGACAAGAAGTTGGGAGCATAAATTTACTTATATAAACACGCAATAGTGATGCCAATTAGCCTGAATGAATATCTTTGTACAATACATTTGTATTGTGTCGAGAGTATGAAAATGCATGCCTACAAAGTGAAAAGTTGTTTAAGAAATCACATATGCATTATGCGAACTAATATTCTGTAATAATGACTGTCAATTGAAAATCACAATGTTATTGCAAAATTTAAAGAATATACGCAGAAGATAAATGTTATTAAGAAATATAATACCATTTCTGGAATTATTTTTTAAAAAGGACACATTAATCATAGAAATATTTATTTCTTCATTTATTTTTACACTCACCTAAAGGATTATTAGGAACACCATACTAATACGGTGTTTTACTTTCGCCTTCAGAACTGCCTTAATTCTACGTGGAATTGATTCAACAAGATGCTGAAAGCATTCTTTCATTCATTCTTTAGAAATGTTGGCCCATATTGATAGGATAGCATCTTGCAGTTGATGGAGATTTGTGGCATGCACATCCAG
>JABFDZ020000037.1:8331706-8350928 GCA_019775955.2 Pollimyrus isidori
CATGTGATTGGTTGATTAGATAATTGCATTAATGAGAAGTTGAACAGGTGTTCCTAATAATCCTTTAGGTGAGTGTAGATATATTTGTTTCGTTCTGGGTATTAAGACATACATAACAAACATCTTATGCATGTTTCTTGTCCTTCTTTTAATGTTTGGCAGATTCTGCATATAGAAATGATTTATGTGCTTATTTAAATATGGGGCAGGAAAGTGAGATCCAATTACAAACGGTCAGTTGAGACACATGGAGAGATGCATGTTAATATCACAGGACCCTGGAGCAAAAAAGAAAGAAGCTTCAGCTAGAGCCAAACCCCAGGCTTTATGTGGGTAAATGTCCCTCAGGATAGCGGCATTCATACTTGTGCAAATGGCAAATTAAGGAACACTTCATATTTTTTATCGGGAAAAAAAGACACACATGTTTCAAAGAAGCTTTCAAATCAGGTCACTTACATTCGGCAAAGCAGATGGTGGGTTGCATTAATCTTGGAAAAAAAAAAAAAAACATTAACCCCTCTGCAAGGGAGAACATCAGCAGACAGATCCATCTAAATGACACACTTCAGGGACACCTGTGAGAACCTCCCACAGCTGTGACAGCTTATTGTTGTTAAATATGATTAATTTAGCATGTTCCGATACACCGCCGAAAAGATTAAGAGAATCGGCAGCCTGCAGGGACGGAATGCATTTGACTGAGCAGATTAGAAATGGGAAGTAAATCAAACAAGGGTTACAAATCAAATGTTTGGGCGTACGATAGTACGCGTGAATCAAGTTTATGAAGATCATCATGCGTGTCACGTTACTTTGGCTACTAGAACCATCAAAACACAATTAAACAGAAATGACAACTTCTCTGAAGATGCTATACATCTGCCTTAGACAGTAAATAGACATGAATCACACTGTTAACCGATACCAAAGTCCTATAGTTCAAAAATGCATCCAACCATGAAAATTATATGTACAAGCTTCTTTATATATACTTTCTTGTGCCAATTTTATATAGTGAAATTCTGACAGTCTGGTGATGTGATTCAGGAGGTAATGTCCAATGACTAATACTCTAATAATTTAGAGTACAACGCTATAACACAGGAAATACATACCTAGGCATTAACCATAGATAAGACTGCATTCATGTATTGCTTCTTACAAGTGAAGAGCAAATAGTCAAGGTGAATTACCAGGCCTATGAAAATTAACACTTGAACACTTCATGATAGAATATCTAGCGACACTTGTTTTGGATAGTCCGCCTACAGAGGGCATACAGTACAGAGCTTTTGTAATATTTTAATGAATACAAGATTCAACAATTCATATAACATTGGCTGAGAGAGTAGTTAAATTCAACTAAATTATTCCACGAATATCTAGGTGCTTTCATGAATTGTTACATATACTGTATATACTGTACAGTATATTCTGTTAAACATCTACAGACTAAGTTTTTGCAATGTTACAAATACTATGTTAGCCCTCTGTAGGTGGACAATCCAAGTGTTACAGAATATTTTTCTTTTGACAGATAATACAGACTGAAAAAAAAACAAGGAGTGAAATGACTGAAAAAAACAGAACATAAATATTACAGAACATCCATCCATCCATCCATCCATCAACTTCCGCTTGTCCGGGGTTCGGGTCGCGGGGGTAGCAGCCTCAGGAGGGACACCCAGACCTCCCTCTCCCCAGCTGCCCAGAACAGTTTCTGTAATACTTAATATTTCAATTTTGAAACAGTGAAAACTAAACATTTAAGATACCTCAGGCTTGCCAGCCTAGCGCTTTGCATATGACAGCTAAGGTACTGTATAAGAAGCAAAGTGACACGTTTGTACTTTTGGTTTTGAGTACTTTACTAAGTAACAGCTGTTATGGAACATCGTTTGAACATATGGCTTGTAGGAGAAGCACAGTACATTTCAATATAACAAAAGTATTCATAAAAGGCTTCTTTGTATCTAATGCTATTATGTGGCAGCTAAAGACCGACTGACAGAACAACAACGTGCTGAAATATTCCATGTATATGCAGAATACCTGAATAGTGATTTCCAATGATATCTCCATAAATATCTAATCATACTCTACGACCAGCAACAACACAATTCTCTAGGACACAGCCGTACTGCAGGGATTATTAGACCCTCTATTGGCTCATAATGTGGAATGAATAAATGGATTCATCATATCTGTGTGCGTAAATGGCCATGCTGCAGAGACATTCAAGAGCTGCACTCAGAGGAGATGCTGGTAGAATGAATGGATCCATTTGTATTTTTTTTCTTTTCCTGCAAAATATTTATTTGCGGCTCTCGAAGAGAGTGTTGCTGCCCCTTATTGGCAAGGCCTTATCCACCTGGTCCCACTGGTCAATAACTGATTCAGAAGAAGGGCAAAGCTGCCAGTATATGCTCTTATATTTAATCGCAATGGTTCCTTTAGAGCCTTCAGCCGCCGCGTCCTTCACAATAACTCACGGAACCACCACAGCACTACAGAAACATCATGTAAACGATGTCTGTCAGCTGGGCGGCTGGCAAGGGAGAAAAACACCTGTAGGTACCAGCTTTCTACCATCTGCCTCCCTTCTTTCAGATGGATAACTAAGGCCTTGTTCTCTGTTACCTCCAATTATTGATCTACCTCTGCCTTGGTTACTGTTCTAATGTCCATGAAATCCCTGGAGTTCTCAACAACCATGTTTATGTTTTTTTTTTTTTTTAAAAATCATAAAAACATAATTAAGCTTTGACCTAATGCCATACCGCTATGCGATGACTCTTGCATTCCAAGTTTTTGGGTACCACAGACAAAAGGGCATTTAAAGACGACTCTGCTGGAATCCGTGCATAGGTGTGATTATGAAGAGAAATGACTGAATCTAACTATATTTCTGAGGAATGTTATAACGAAGTAATCTGAGTAGGATTCCAAGAGCATATCCAGCTTTATCATTTAAATGCTCTGTTTTTTATTTAAAGGCGTTCTTTATTAGTTGTACTAAATGAGGTGAGCACTTAACTCTCAGCTTGCTTAAGATCACCAGTTTCCTCCAAGATCAATATATTGTCTGTCTGTCTGTCTGTCTGTCTGTCTGTCTGTCTCTTTCTTTCTCTTTCTTTCTTTCTTTCTTTCTACCACTTAAAATGAGTTTTATAATGTCTTATCATTCTCATCAATAATAATAATAATAATAATAATAATAATAATAATAATAGGTTGGATGTTTAAATTATGTTACAGTAAATGCATTTTATGTAGCACACAGTCATATATACACCTTTCAAATAAAACAAGATCAAACACGGTTACCTCTGCTGTATCTTGAAATGCAAATTCAGCAGTTGGGACAGCCAGCTCATTGGCAAAGAAGGTCCCATCCCCCGGAGTCTGCGTGGAGCTGATATGCGGCCCGGGACAGCTCGCTCCTCGTGAGCAATTCAGGAATTTCTAAGAGAGAAAGCAGATAGAGAGGAATGACATGAGACTCAGACTGAAGCAAAACATCACCAAGGAACAAACACTGTCGTCTGCCATGAGAAGTTATACAGTCATATGCATATGAAAGACCATCTGTGCATCTTCAAACTGCTTATCCTGGTCAAAGTCATGGATGGACCTGGGGCCTTATAAAAGGCTGTCTGTAGCTTAAACTAAAATCAGTGCTGAAAAAAAAAGATTCACTAAAGATGGCTGAAAAATCTAAGTTCACTGAAAACCTCCATACTACTATTACTTTTCGTCATGTGTTTTCATGTCACTTAAAGCCATCCTTCCATCTTCCAAACTGCCTGAGCTGGTCAGGATCGCACAGGGGGCTGGAGAATACAGGGCGGGCAAGCCTATTGCAAGGCGCATACAGAAACACACTGACACACAATCACACACTACAGGCAATTTAAGCTGTAGAAGGAATCCCAGGGAGAAACAGTTTGACGAGTGCAGAACTCGCTAACTCCACCCACACAGGGCAGGGGTGGCATTCCAGCCCCCAGCCACAAAGACCTGAGTCCATCGTGCTGCCTCCTGCTACCTCGATCGAAGGACAGACATCAGTTTTCAAATAAAAAGGACATAATGCAATTTTTGAGTTGCATTATCATGCTATAACATGTTTTCTTAGGAAGACGAGAAAAACCAAAACATTGAACATCACAGTTTTCTGATTCAATTCTTTAAATCTTCAATGATTGTGCATATTGACTTAAAATGCTTGATCATTAATGTTGATGTGAATCCCTACTTCTATGATTTATTCTATGAAATATTAAGAGTGGAATGCTCTGTGGCTGACTTAATAGAGAAATAGCACATTAGGCACCAAGTTTTCGTAACCCTTTTTACAAGAATCACACATTACACATTAAAATGCATTCTTGATGCGTTATAAACATAGCTATAAATTTGTATACAAGTCATAAGGCATATATAGGCATGTCCCTGAGAGTATCTATAGTGCATAAGTGCTTCATTGGAGCTTATGAAGTATTAAAATCAATACCATAATGCCCGATGGTTGTCAATAGAAGATGCCGTAATGCTTGACTGATTTTTATAGTGCCATTATAATGCATTATGAAAGTTTCTGTAAAGCGTTATAGATGACAGCTTTAGCAATGACTTAAGTGTTTTCTTTGATTAATTGACCTTATAGATCTTCCATTTGGTTTTTGACGCTGCAAATCAACTCGTATGCAGCTGAACAGCACTGTCAAATGTCAGAAAACAAAATGATCTTGGATCATTAGATCAGTAATGTTATGGGAAGCGCACTGGTCGGTGAGTCCACCAGCAAGACCCGCACAGGCCTCTCACATACACCCTTTGTAATTAATGTAAAGTGTCAATTATATGTACATTATTCTACATTTTCATGACCCTGTGACCCAGATGAACGGTTAAAAAATTGATGGATGGATATATACTATATTGCCAAAAGTATTGGGACATCTGCCTTTACACACACATGAACTTTAATCACATCACATTCTTAATACATGAGACTTAATATAGAGTTCACCCACCCTTTGCAGCGATGACAATTTCAGCTCTTCTGGAAGGACTGTCCACTATGTTTAGGAGTGTTTTTATGGGAATTTTTGACCATTCGTCCAGGAGAGCATTTGTGAGGTCAGGCACTGATCTTGAATGAGAAGGCCTGGCTCACAGTCTCTGCTCTAATTCATCCTAAAGGTGTTCTATCAGTTTGAGGTCAGGGTTCTGTGCAGACCAATCAAGTTCCTCTACACCGGACTCACTCATCCGTGTCCTTATGGACCTTGCTTTGTGCACTGTGCGCAGTCATACTGGAACAGCAAGGGGCCGTCCCCAAACTGTTTCGAGCATGAAATTGTCCAAAATGGCTAAGAATGGGCCAAAGCCCAAGCCCTGAAAAACAGCCCCATACCAATACCCCCCCTCCATCAAACTTTACACATGGCACAATGCAGTCAGGCAAGTGCCGTTCTGCTGCCAATCAGCAAACCCAGACTCGTCCTTTGGGTTTCGAGACAAAGAAGCATGATTCATCACTCCAGACTACATGTGTCCACTGCCCTAGAGTCCAGTGGCGGCCTGCTTTACACCACCGCATCCAACGCTGTGCACTGCACTCGGCGATTTAAGGCTTGGATGAACCTGCTCGGCCATGGAAACCCATCCCATGAAGTTCCCAATGCACTGTCCTTGAGCTAATCTGAAGGCTCCATGAAGTCAGGAGGTCTGTAGCTATTGACTCTGCAGACAGGCGACTTCTGCACACCGTGCGCCTCAGCACGCGTTGTCCCCGCTCTGTGATTTTGCGTGGCCGACCACTTTGTGGCTGAGTTGCCGTCGTTCCCAATTGCTTCCGTTTTGTTGTAATACCAGTAACAGTTGACTTGGGAATATTTAGTAGTGAGGAAATTTCACGAATGTTCAGTTATTGCACAGATGGCGTCCTATCATGGTACCACACTTGAATTCACTGAGCTCCTGGGAGTGACCCATTCTTTCGCAGATATTTATAGAAGCAGTCTGCATGCCTAGGTGCTTGATTTTATACACTTATGGAAGTAATTGGAACATCTGAATTCAATGATTTGGAGGGGTGTCCCAATACTATTGCCAATATAGTGAATTTCCATAGTATTTTAAAAATCATTAGCTTCAATTATCTTTTTCCACTTTTCAATAAAATATTGAAATCTTTCTAGCTGATTAAAAGGCTGCCATATTTACCTTATTCCATTTACAAAGGCAACAATTTAGAACTGTAAGCAAAGTAAGGGAAAAAAAAACACTGAATTTAATTCAAAATCCAATACTGAAGAACTGGAAGACAGAATGAAAAGTAATTTCACTCTCCCCATAGTGAGAATCAATACTTAATTTCTTTGCTTGCTAGTGAGTATAATACTTGTTATATATTTGTGCTAAGATAATTCTGGAACCAGTGCGATATGTGAGAAAGAAGGCATAATTATGGCAATATTGTCCAGGGGAAAGCAATTCGCAAGTCACAGCAATTTTAATACAAACCCATAAGGAAGATTCTATTGTCTTCAGAATTTAGGAGACCGGTTTGCATCATTTACCAATAATGCAATGCACAATTTTGCGCAGCGTATGAATAAAATGTATGATTACAACAGACTACATGCATAGGCATTGAAATATAAATGACCACATAACGACAGTCATATTTTCTTGTTTAAGAAAATATTTTTTACTGCAGTCCATAAGTAGTTTTGACCTTTGAAAGACCACACATGCTATGTTTAATGTAAGTAAACTGTAAAACTTTGTATTGTAATAGTTAGAGTTGTGTTTAATCATAGGAACCTCATCCCACCCGGTGTGTCATCGGTCCCCATCTGTAGTTCTTGTTGGAAACAGTTATGTGGTTTATGTAAGATGAGGGGCTAGATGGATAGATTTAATTATCAGTCACTCAACGCGACTCCGAAATGGATTTCCAGTGACAACACATATGCTGTTGAACAATACTGTGCATCTGCAGAACAGGAGCCCTCCTTGGTGGAAGTGAGTCCTAAAAACAATGTGGTGAAGTAATTGCCATTAGCCATGAAACGCCGTTATCAATCCCTAAGAGAGATCATTCTGGGCTTCTGCAATACCATCGACCTTTAATTTGGAGAATTATTTTTCATGAAGATTTCTCAAGAGGATGCAGCAGGCTAACATAAGCAAGCACTATAGGTCCTTCTCACACCTGTCTACCTGTCTATATCCTAGCTTCTGTGTTTACATTGAAATTACAGTGTCATCAATTTGGAACTTATAGCAAGATGGTGGCTATTGACTTCTGAAATTTCAATACTGTGCCTCAGATTTATGAATGCAATGACTGCGTGCCTTTTTTCCCATGGTTATTCTTACTTACACTATAAATTCACCTCTTTTATTTATAAAGCATCAGCCTGTGTGTCATTTTCCATTATACCAAAATAATGTGTAAATAAAGAACTGAAGGATGTTTTGCTTATACTGTAGTATACCGGCCACACAAGGTTTATAAATGTGAAAGAATACATGTAGTGACATATTCTGAGTTGCTCGCGCATATGTAAAACTGTTTTAGATGAAAGTGAAGGAGTAGGGAAAAAGCCATGATTAAAGCCGTTTCTACGGCCCATATCCTCTTATTCCAGTAGAGCTTTGATTGACGGGCTGAATATCTTTCATTGCAAACAACCGATACCAAAGTACAGGTGGTTTTTGATCTACAGGACTGGAGATCAATGCTGTGAGAGACCAGACCACTGGGATTTTTGGCCCATGCTTTTACAAGGCTTTCAGCTTATACATATTTGCTGGTACAGAGATGTACAGCATTTAAAACAATGTACATGGATAACAGGACAGTTTAACTGCTATGTAAAATGTATATTTTGCTTCTTAAAGAATTCTTATAGTAATTTTTCTAGGGTCCTCAATTAGGATCAGCACAGCTGCAGAAGGTCAAGCACCATAGTCAGTTGACTTTTAAACAGAGTGCAGTACGACAGGGACTGATGGGTTCTCCATCACTGTTCTCTTGATGAATGGACATGTAAAGATTTGGCAAAAACTCAATAAATGTTACACCAGAGTGTGAAGTTCCGAGGGGTTGGGGCATTTCTAGTTTATTTGATATGGTGGAGTGCATCTAGAGTCAACTCATGTCATTAATTCGGAGGGTGCAGTCCTGCCCACCAGCCATGCAATCTGTTTTGTCGAGGAAAAGGTTGAGAGGAACAGAAAACAAGGTGGATTTTCCAAGACCCGCCTAAGTAGCAGGCATCAATTCCTAAAGCATGGGAAGTAATCATCGTTAAGGGAAAGATTTAGCTTCGCGGCATTCAGTCCAATATTTAATTGAATTTAGGTAAAAAGTTGATCGAGGGGACACCAGGCCTGGCATTTCCTGGGTTCCTGCCATATATTGTTGGGTGTTTGACACATCTTACACTGGATAATGTTATAAGGTTGTATGTTATAATACTATTTCCAGTAGGCAGTGAACCATAGCTTGTGAACATCTGCCTGCCTTAATTATTGGAGGCCAATACACATATTATGGCAGATATTGTATTTAAATAAAACAAGACTATGGTTATCTGAGCACAAGATAGCTGTTGAAATCGAGTTTTGACACTAACTAACTTAACATTTGTGAGTATTTAAGAAATACAATGAAGAAATACATCTATTAGCTACAAATGAAAAACATTTGAAGTAATACATTGCTACCAGTGGAATTTCAGAGTACGGTTAAAGTCTTGAGAAGAAGAAATTTAGTCTGCTGATTTCATAATGAAATCTGGAAAAACTTTCAGAAAGTCTTGGCAAAAATTACGGATCTTAATAATATGTGTGGGTCACTCAATAATTCATTTATTTGTTTGATTTAGGACATAATACAATAAAACCTCTGTAGGTACAAACGGAACCTTTCACATTTCTTTTTTTAGCAGCTAATTTGCTATATTATTGATTTGCAGTGAGCAACAAGCAGAGTCAAACAACAGTGACAACCCCATAAGCTGAATCGCCTGTATTGTCTGGAAACATTCAAAGGCAGGTACACTGCTGGGTAGCAATGTGAGTCACTGGACAATTCTGCCGTTTCAATTAGCTATAAAGTGACTTTTCAACCATAAAAAATGTGTGTGCCGGGGAAGACACACTCCACAACTCCAGGGTAAGTATGCATTATAACTAAATTAGATATCCTCTAGAAATATCCCAGCCTGACACTTGTTCTCAGACAGCACAGAATTCTAAGACAGTCAAATCAAAGCTTATATTCTTTGATTGTGCTTTTGCTCCATCACAGCCACAAGTAAAATCCTGCCGTGACAGATTGGCATTATGTTGTCATATCAAGGGATTCAAAAAAATACAATGGCTAGATAAATGCATTCTGAGTGTTTTTTTTTTTTTTTCGGTAGACATTCTGTGCAAACAAAAAATAAAAGCAATTTATAAAACTATCTTACATCCATGGGGTGAACGAATGGCAAAAGAAAATAAAAACACATTTGTATAAAACATACACACAGCAAGGCAAGCATAATGGTATTATAATGACAATATTAAATGGTGGGATTTTGTAAATTATACATATGTAAAGATCTGTATCATAAACCCAGTAACTTAACTACCTGTTAGCTCATATAAGCTAGTAAATATCCTGAATTTAATTTAAAGCCACGTATAAAACAATGGATGCACTAAAGAAAGAATGTGTTTTTGGGTCATTGAAAACAATTTAAAAAATCATTTGTACAGAACCTGTAAGGAATCTATTTGATTACATTTAAAAGTAATTTCACAGAATTAATAAAGGTATGAAAAAGTAGCACTAAAATATAACCATGTTTCCTTCTTATTGACTTATAGTCTTATGGATGACGTGCTACACATGCTGCATTCTTATGTGAAGGCTGAATGACCATACCAAAATAGCTGATATTGGTGACACGTTATCAATTACTGCATAAAAAGATGAAAACATTCCTCACAGGACACTGCCATCAAAAATGAAAGCAGAAAACCTCTATACAAAGGGAATTCAAGCTTGCAAAAGGGAACAAAAATGAACCTTTTTGTTTCATTGTAAAGAGATCTCAATTTATTTTGTATGCTAGGCCCTGTAATCCCTATAGAACTATTGTTTTAACATAATTGGTTCCCAAGCACCCATTCCAAATACATCAATTCAGTGTTGTCTCAGTTTTGAAGACAGCCGGGAAGAATGATAAGTGGAATGTATTACCACTGTCTAACAAATGCGATTTATAATATGGTGAAGTAGGCCTACCTCAAAATATTGAGACTACTGAGTCTCTTAAAAGCAACACTTTCCAAAGATAAATGTCATAATAGGAACAGATGACCAAATGTTCAGGAAGAAAACATACAAATCCGTAAGTGAAGGGCAATGAGACCCAGCAGGATGATACCATGTGCTGACGCTGGGTGAGATTGGATTCATGCTGATACCTAAAGCCATCAGCTTAAAGTGCCGTGGCAGGACGGAAGAAAAGCGTATCTCTGTCCATCATGTCTAAGGCAAAAAAACGTCAATTCTGAAGTCGATTTGAGAAGGTGACATGTTAAGGGATATTAATTTCAAAATGAATATAAAACCATAAGTTAATCTGGTATCAATTAATTTTAATGTTACATATACAGTATTTAAGCAATAATGACAAGCTCAGGTTGGTGTGGTGGCACAATGGTTAGTGCTGTTGCTTCACACCCTAGGGACCAGGGTTCAAGTCTCCCCCATAACTCTATTTGTGTGGAGTTTGCATGTTCTCCCAGTGTTATTAGGTCTCATGTTCATTAATCAATTATGATTTGATTTATTTATGGTTCATTCATTTCAGGGGAAACCTGTACAGTTCCGATATTTACTTGAGTAGTAAATGAGTTCATTATTTTTTAGCCTCCTCAAGTGAAGTCTTACCATTATTAACAATTAGTTAACTGTTAACTAATTTAGTGCCTGAATGGAATACAGGAACTGTCGTGATTGATTAATGGTGGAGAAGCAAGGGATCAATACTTAACAAACACTTAGTTACTGCTTAATTACTGCATTAAGTAAGCATGTACTACTATATTATTCATGTCCCCTCCAGTGATGTGTGAATGTCCAAAAACACACAGGTGAGCTGGAGTCATGAAACTGCCCATAGATGTAAGGATGAGCTTTTACCGAAAATGGATGTTAATAGATGGAGTTTTAAATTTAAGAATTTGTACAAAATAAACCGGTCATGTTGTTTTTCAGGAACTCCATGCATACTTGCAGACGAGTAACAGGCCATTTAGCAATCATTACATTTAAATTAAATTGCTTTGTTTTAATTGGTTTTAATTAAATTTCAGGTATGTGTATTTCATTAATTATACTTTAAAATGGTTCCATAATTCATACTTGTGCTTTAGGTTTCATGAAATAAATAACACAAAATAATTGTATCAAAAATCTTTTCAGCTGTTTCAGGCTCTCCATATAAATTCGAGCTCTTGATAATTCAAGAGCAATTACCCAATATCAGCTTCACCAGGACCTGCCATCTTTGATTTGATCTGAGTTCATTTAATTACAATGCTAATAAGGGCAGCTATTGTACTATAACCTTGCAGGGTTCTGATAGGCCAAGTGCAATTACCACAAGTCATTACAAATTGTCAAGAGAGCAGACAAGACATAGGGATAAATTAAGTGTAAAGGTAGGGTATTGTACACTTTCTTGCTAGCATGCATGCATTTCAACACCTTGGAATTCAACAGATAACTCAAAGCAAAACATAAATAACTGAAACCCTGAAAGTATTTAGCAAAACTCTGATTGTATTATCAATAGTCGCATGCAAATGCATTTTTCTGAAGAATGTGTTATGGTAAATGGACTGCATTTATATAGCGCTTTTCTACTCTTCCGAGTACTCAAAGCGCTTTACAATTTATGCCTCACATTCACACACCGGTGGCGAAGGCTGCCACGCAGGGCACCAACCTGCACACCGGGAGCAATTTGGGGTTCAATGTCTTGCTCAAGGACACTTTGATGGGGTCATCGGGCGGGGCTCGAACCTGCAACTCTCTGGTTGCTGAACGACAACGCTGCCCTCTGCACCACCATCTTCCCCATCTTATCCCAGTAGTGTTCATATTACATAACTGTATATAACAAAGCATTTCTATTAAATGTATAAGCTAAACTGGCATTATACAATTAGTATAAGTTATAAGTTAAACTGTTCACTCAGGGAAGATATTGACACATGACTGTTGAAGTTATAATATCAAGAGGCTGAAAAAAGGAACAGATAAATAATTTGCTTTGTGGTAACAGGAAGCTCATTTTAACTAGAGGAAGCAGATAAAAGTTATTTGATTAGTGTACAGCTGAAAACTGAAATAAATTTTAATTACAAATCTCCAGCTTTATTCTGTGAAGTTATTTGTTGTTGTTACATAGAAAAGCAGCTGAAGAAGTGATTGGTAGTGCTGGAGCCAAGCTTAGGAAAAGGGCCAACTGTGAGCGGACTCTATAGGCCAGGTCTGTGTCCTTCCATACTGCAGCCCCCTATCAGGCAGAATCCTGCCATTTCAATTACCTGCTTATTAATGACAGATAGACGTCTCTCCATTACATTCTTCCTGGTTAATATCTATTGGTGACTAAGACTAGGGAGTAACAAGTGGAAGTCGCTACCCTGGGTGCCTAATTTGTGCATTGCCATTACCTATTAAAAACAGGAGAATATTAAATACGGATTATACTTTTTAGTATCCTTATCATGTTTATGATAGTGGTGATCAGAAAACATTTCATTATAATAAAACCAATAAAGACTTTGATTGTTTACAATGTCAAATCCATCAGAAAAAATACTCTTGTCTACTGTATGGTTCTCTTTGATGCATAATAATAACTGATTAACTTATCTTATTTGATTTAACTACCAAGAATTCTGCTAAACCGTCCCATACCTGCAATTACACTATACAATTACATATTCACTCTCCCTTTTACTGGTTTATGCTTTAATGATTCATAAACAAACAACAAACAAATGTCAATTGTCAACAAACTATTATTATTACTATAACAACTACTACTCCCACTACCACTACAACTACTAACGATATTATTATTATTATTATTATTATTATTATTATTATTATTATTATTATTATTCTTAATAAGAAGAAGAAGAAATTAAAAAAGAGAATGTCATTCTGTAATCTGTCTAGGCATGTCTTGTAATTTTCCTGAGAATTTTGCTTATGCAAACAGTATAGGTTGAAAATCATTTTATTACTACGAAATGTCGCAGGTAAACTGGCATTTAGGTTAATTAATTAGATTATTGCTTTTGAGGAAATAATTACAGAGTTTGTCATTTGCTTAAATATCTTTACCCTTTATTCCGAAGGTAATGCTGGTGCTTTCATGAGTTCTGAACACTGGACACACTGACATCACTGAAATAAGTTAACCTTTTCAAACACTTCTCTGACAAGCCTTATTATGCAAACTATCCACAAGATTTTGAGGGGGAAAATTTTTGTAAATTTCATCTTTATAGAGCAAGACATCTTTCTGATGAACATAGGCAATTATTGCAGCAATTCTAGTATAATACTTAATGCTTTAAAAGTGCAGTACATTAAACTAGGTTGAAGTTATTTTTCATAGCCTCTAAAAGGTTACAATATTTTTATCTTTATTGAAATACTAAAGATATTGCGAATGAATGTGTCACACTAAGTATTTCAGAACTCGTAGTAAAAGGTATAAAATAATCAAAACAAGAAACGATGATAGAAAAAAAGCTTCTGTCCAATGCATTGTCTAAGTTAATAAAGTTCACCAAGGATGTCTCAATTCTGTGCCTCAAAACTCAAAATTAGACTAGGAAACTTAAAAGATCAAACTCTAAAACTAAGATAAAATTATCTGTGTGGGTAAGAAATGTGTGGAACGCAGGAGATCAGCATTACCTTGTGAATGTCTGAGACAAGTTGCAGCAGCGAGGGAGACGTCACCGATCGTAAAGCTCCCTCTCCTCTTACTGGATGATGCAGGCTTATGTAGGCGACAGCACTGCTCTGCAACACCACCCGATTCTCCTGCCAGAATACAGCAGCACACTCAGTTGTTTTGTCCTTTGAAGGATGTAAAAATGCATGGCTGCTTTCAGTCAAATGAGAAAACAGCACCCTCCTTGGGTATTACTTTTAATTTACAAGCTCCCAAAAAAAAAATACTGTGAGTCTGACACAGAAATATATCTTTACAAACTGCTATCATAAATTGCACAAGAATATATATAGTCAATATCGACATAATGTTGTATTACGTTATTAACTAACTTTGAATTGGTCAAATGGAAACAAAACACGAACGACCCAAACCAGTAACAAATCACCTTATTCACAATAAAGTCCCTGAGTTATTAATAGGTACAGAGGAGGAATCGGTTTTCTTAGGGTTGTAATGTTAATCAAATTCATGACCAAGGTTCTTGTAGGTTCCTGATAAATATGATGCATCTCTCCACTGCAGTGAGGCTGAGTTGTAATCTATGCCCAAAATCCAAGCTCTAAATTAAATAAAGGTTTATCCATTAATTGCAGAATATTGTACCCCCTTTAGTTTCATTAGTAATCATATTCTATTTCAAAGGCCAGTGCACTCAAACGAAGAAGTTAGTGCCGCTCACTTTCCATTTATAGGCTTTGAAAGCACAGAAAGCTTTGAGTTTAAATTGCGAGCTGCCTTTTGTGTTTTAGGGATACCTCAGGATACATTCGAAACAACATTTAATAGCTTAAATGACACATTTATTCAAATAGACTAAGCATTTTCTTCTTTAAGGATGGGTATTTTATAAGATCAATTCAGGTTACATACCTTGGAAATAGGTACTAAAACATAAACAGTTTTCTTGGATGCATAACGTTAAATGTATACTTTATAAACATATGTTCGATAACACTTTACTTGAGGGGGCACGAGTAACTTAGTGACTCAGTTACTAATCCAGTACAAATTGTAGTAAACTGTTATGATTAATATGCAACAAACATGTGATCAGTACATAACTAATACTTGGTTTCTGGTTAATTAGTACATTAAATAAGAGTGTACTACTACATTATTTGTGCTCCCTCAAGTAAAGTGATATCAAACAGTCTTCACAGAATAAGCACTTTAATCTATAAAGTCTACAACAAAGGCAGGTAAAAAAATATTTAGTGTTTAAACAGATATGAAAGACATAGAGGGAGGCGGGAAAAAAAAACTGAACATTCTAAATTTACCTCTCCCCACTCAAAGGAGCCAATATTGCCGAATTCAGATCCTCCCCACGAACAGAAAAGAGTGGTACGGTCAGGCTGCCAACCTTGCTTGGCTTGCATGGTCAGGGAGGCAATGATCTGGGTCATGACAGCTGCGCCCCCAATCCACTCCGCCCCATTGCCCTGGTACCATCTACCATGGCGACCGCCCACCAGCACATATCGATCTGCACATAGACATTACATTAGCACACGTCACATTTCAGGGGAGACTGGCAAATGATAAACAAGACGACAATTCGCAATTTCTCAATATCAGTACTGAAAGATATTTGTGTCAATTTGTGTGACCCATGCACTGTATAGGCACAAGTCAGACATTTGACATGCTACAAGCCCTAGTCTCTAAGAAGTTCAAAAATCCTTATCTCAAGAAAACGCACTGTGGACCAACACAGTAGATACAGGTGGAACTTTTTGTATGACTAGTATCATTTATTACTGGTCAGAGTAAAACACACTAAAGCGAAGCAAACCTGGCTTGCCCATGGTAAGCCCAGACTGAAAGCTCAGAGGGATGTTGTGGCTAAACCTGAGATGAGCAAATAAAAAAAAAAATCTCTGCATGGAATAAGCAAAATGTCAAAAAATCATGTATGCAACGTTTTAATCTTGCCCGATGTTCTTATGCAGGTGAGTCAGCTGCTATGTTGGGAATAAACACTGTAAACAGATGACTCAGTTTAAACAGATGGCATTTGAAAATATAAGATGTTACTGTATATGTAAACATAATGTAAAATTCATTTAAAATATTTTGTTCATGCTTTCCGATCATTTGATAACATAACTGATGTATGGACAATGCACTTATTATTATTATTATTTGTTTGTTGGTTGTAGCCATCTCTTGTCACATATTCCAACAATAAACCTTGTGTAAAAAATAAAAATAAAAGAGAACTACTGTACAGTGTGCAAGGACTCAGTTTTGC
The DNA here is from genome assembly GCA_019775955.2 of Pollimyrus isidori. Lineage (NCBI taxonomy): Eukaryota > Metazoa > Chordata > Actinopteri > Osteoglossiformes > Mormyridae > Pollimyrus > Pollimyrus isidori. Next base: position 8,348,033 of record JABFDZ020000037.1, read on the forward strand.
TAATCAAATGAGCCATGGCTGTTCAGTAATTAAAATGGTTATTAATTTTTTTATGCAATAAAAATGACACAGTTATTTATCCCAGGTCAAAGTAACCGCTTACCAGGATTGGTTGCCCCTTTCAAGTATCCAATTACATTGTAGATGGTCTTGTATTCAGCCTTTGTTCCAATTTTTAATGTAATATTTTTTCTGCCTGTAAATTAGAAAAAAAAGCAAACAAAAATATATTAAGGGTGACATGATGGCTCAGCAGTCAGTACTGTTGCTTCACACCTCCAGGGTTGAAGATGGTCTGAATAGCACCTCTATTCTGTGGATACAGTTTGCTTCTTCTGGCCATGTCACCCTGTAAGTGGCATCTCTGAAATTGCCCATAGTGTGCCCTGTGCCCTGTGCCAGACTGACATCCTGTTTAGGGGGCGTCACAGCCTTGAGCCCTCTGCACCTGAGACAGGCTCCAGCCCCCTAATGGTGCAGATCATGATGAGGGGCTGAAGAGTGATGAAAACAAACTCATTTATAAGAAAAAATAACTGGACGGTATGATTATTTTTCATGTGGTGGTTTTAAGGGCGGCAGCGGAGAATGCTATCCAAACCTGTCTCAATAACGGGGGACATAAACATCTTCACTTCAAATTTGGAGAACGTGTTTCCAAATTACGGTTAATGAAAAAGGCTTCAGAAATGTAATCATTCATTTCTAAAAGGATGATTCTGGTACATGAAGAGCACTAAGGATATTTTTAGAGTCACGCCCGCAAGACTTATTACAGATACTCCTCTACTTAGGAACTTTCGACTTATGAACTTTCAGACATACGAACAAAGAGGTCTGTAAGTCCAAATTGTGTTCCTTGGGTTCCTGTTTCCTGTCCATGACATCAATTTTTTTTTCTGCGCACCAGTTCTGCCCAGTACGACTTGTGGCCGCTACTCCCGCCGCGCAGCAGCGTAGCGTGCGTACTCCCAGCATCACCCTTAAAGTGATGTTCAATGACGACTTAGGAACATTTCAAGTTACGAATGGCCGTTCAGAACATATCCCATTTGTAAGTAGAGGAGTCTGTAGTTGCAAAAAATGACTGTTCTGTATTTCATATTCCTCTCATCTTAATTTAGCTTAAATATTTTTAAATTTCATATTCATGTATTTTTTATATTAAGTAGCTGGCACATCTCTAGCTAAGGGGTTCATATCTGGTCCCTGGTGTGAGTGAGTGGAGGTTGAATGTTCTCACTGTATTGCATGGGCATGAATGGAGATTCAATTGCTTATTGTAGCCAACTTCTAATTACATGTCGATGGCCCACATTATAGATGTCATTGCTGCAAACTGTAGGGTACACAGATACAGTCCAGATATAGCAGCTGTGTCAATAAAATATTTAAAATTGCTACTAAAAGGACAGATGTTAATCGTCATTGTACGTGAATGTTCATTTGCTATTATGTTGAAAAAGATCTTTGCAAATTCAGCTCCCTCTGATCGCTATAATTCTTGTGGTTACTGGTCTGCATTTTGCAAGGTTTACATATCTCTGATGATAAAAACGGCACTTACAGCAAATCATCAATGCTCGGTAATATGTGCTTTACCCCTTTTGTATACTTACTTAAAAATCCATACACGTTGAAGTTAATTTCCTACACTGCTTAAACTAATATGAAAGTGTGTTGAAGGATAAAATAGCCGAATTACCACTTCAAAAACATGCAACAAATTCTCAGTAAACAGCCACCCACTAATTAAAAGTGAGAAGACAGAAGCAGCATCCAAAATTAGATGAACTGCAGGTAAGGGTGAAGAATACAGAGACTGTCATACATCTGTCCTTTTCTATTCTCTCACATGTCTCTCTTATGACTGAGAAGCTCAGAGGGCTGCAGGTGGATGATACCTGGATTGCCTGCAGGCCTCAGCAACGACACATGTAATGTGGTACCCAGCAACACAGGAGCACCCCAAGGTGCACTGTTGTCACTCTTCCCGTTCACGCTGAACACCACAGACTTCTAATGCGATGCCACCTGCAGAGGTTCTCTGATGACATGGCAATTTTGGGATGTCTCAGTGACGGGAGGGAAGGGGATTACAGGCAGAGAGCTTCACGGGACAGTGCGAGAAGAATCACCTGCAGCTTAATGTCAGAAAGAGTAAGGAGCTGGTGATGTACTTCAAGTGAGCCGCTGGGACAGCTGTTAACATCCTGGCAGAGACTGTGGAGATGGTTTGCTGCCATAAGTACCATGGAGCCCACATCAATAACAGACTGCAGTGGAACAACAGATGGACTCTAGAGAAGAGGAGCAGACTGTGCTCCCTTAAGAGACTCCAGTCTTTTGATGTGTGCAGCAAAGTGCTGCATCTGATGGACCAGTCCCTAGGTGCCACTGTTCTGTTCTTTGCTACTATTTTCTGGGGAAGTAACGCCAAGAGAAAGAAGATTTCCAGGCTGGATAAGCTGATCAAGAAAGGCAGCTCTTTCATATAGGCTGAGCATGGACACAGTTTGAGGAGGGAAACATGGTGCCAAAATGCAGTGGTACCTCGGTTCTCGAACTTAATCCGTTCCGGACTTCGGATCAAATCCTAAAAAGTTCGAGTTTTGATTGAATGTTTCCCATAAGACATAATAGAAAACCAATTAATTGGTTCCTGGACCCCAAAAAATAAACTTAAATATGTTTTTTTAGCATTTAAACACAAATTGAACAAGATAAACAAGAACAGCATTTTTTCTTAATGGGTTCCAAAACGATAAATATCTTTACATTACCCCTGTTCTTCCCGATCGCCCGCTCCCTACGTGTGCCACCAAGGGCGTAACTTTGTGCTGAACATTGGGGGGGTCAATTCGTAATTTTTTTAACTGGAATGATGTGATTATAT
>JABFDZ020000037.1:8351028-8362633 GCA_019775955.2 Pollimyrus isidori
CCCCCCCCCCCGCCCCCCCCCTTAGCGCGGCTGGATCGGATGAGTGGGGGGGCCATGACCCCCCTAACCCCCCCAAAAATTACGCCCCTGTGTGCCACGCCCCCTTGTTAACCTTGTGTGGGATCCCCATGTGAGCAGCTGTTTCTGGTTGTTTTCATTAGTTCTCTGTATTTAGCCCGTGCTTCAGCTTGTTCTCCCGGTCCGGTCATAGGGTGCGTTCAACTTGTTTACAGCGCTGGCTTAAAGCACCGCATTCTGATCCTGACGCAGTGCATTACCGTTCGATTGCCCTTATTGGCTGAAGAGTTTAGTTACACGAATGACGTTGGTATCCCAGGCAGCTCTGATGAGCAATCAGCTATTTCTCCCGAATGTCACATAAAGCAGTGTGAATTGGTTTTCAGTTTACCTGGTAAAATAAAGTTTAATTAAATTACATAAATTCTCTTATAGTACATGTAAGTTAGTGGTTTATTTAATATTAGTTACTGTAATGTTGCGCTGCTTTATTTAGTTAATTGTCCAGTGTGTGAAAATAGCATTCAAATAAAAATTGCATTGTAGTATGACTCATTTCCTGGCGCATACAATTTATATTAGGTCAGCGTTCACGGTTAGATTTATGAGATTCAGATTGAGTACTAGGTCAAACTGGTTTGTTCGACTTTCGAGAAATTCAAGTTCTAGTGAGTTCGAGAACCGAGGTACCACTGTACTCTACATTCCCAACATGGAAGCCCACCCCCTCAGCGAGGGTGCAGGATCAGCATATCTCTACCACAGGCAAAACCAATTGATTCACACATTTCTTTTTACCCAACAAAATTATACTATTAAATGCATACTCTTCCATGATCTAACTTTATCTGTACCCCATCACAGATATATCAGGGCACCTGACTTCATTAGGTAATTTATGTTAATTATTTATTTATATCGATTCAGCCTATCCATCCATCCACCCACTTTCAGAAACCGTTTAACCACAGCCGGGGTCACGGAAGCCTATCCTGGGAGTTAAGGGCACAGGCCGAAAACCAACCCAGGGCAGAGTCACCAGCACGCCACAGGGCGCACACACTGACACGGGGCCAATTTAGACTCGCCAATCAACCTATCCTGCACACTGTAGGAATGTGGGATCCACATGAACAGGGGGAGAGGGTGCAAACTTCACACAGAAAGGACCCAGGACTGAACCCAGGACCTTCTTGGCGCTACCCGCTGTGCCAACATACTGCGCCACCATGCTGCTCTGATGTGGCTTGATGTGTGAACTTTCTACATTCACATTAATTTCCAACTTTTTACACCTCATTGCACGTTTATTTATTCTGTTCCTCCAGGTTGCATTTATTGTATTTATCTATATTGTATTTCCTGTAAATTCAATACAAAGTGTGGATTATTTATATTCTATCTTATTTCATGTCTTAACAATCAATCATGAAATCAATACAGCTTCAGACACCAGCTCGAATCCCTTTGAGTGATTTCTTTAAAGAGATGCACATCGGGGAAATATCTCGCAGTTAAACTGCAAACCTCAAACAGAACCGCAGGAAATACATTGCAGGAATGGCACAGGGTTACGGCAATAGCATCTTCTAAATTCCATCCTAAGACTGCGGCACCCACTGGCAGATGTTCTGGCCTTAGGGTGAATAGACCTTCCTTTTTATTACCTTCTCAGATGGGAACATCACAAGGAAATCAATATGAGTTATCGCCAAAGGGGTACGTCACAGACGCGAAATTACAAGATACTACTGCACCCCACAAGGTCGGGAAAGAGATAATTAAAAAAAAAAAAAAGAGGGATACGTTTAAATCCATGTATTTGTTGTCCTGTTATATTCACAGCACTTATATAATAAAGCGACAGCAACAGCGGTAAAGCAGAAAAAACACTGAATGTGATCCATATCCACCAAAATGAACTGGAACTATTTGACTGCAGCCAGGATTTGTCAGCCTCAAAGCCCTGAAGGGTGCCGTCTGTATCCATTAAAGCAGTGGTCACCAAACGGTGCATCACCATCGACGTGCTGGTACAGATTCCACCCCCAATCCATCTACTGGGAATATCTTGCACATACTGTATCAAAGGGGACCCTCCGTCTGATAAGCAAATTAAACTGCCCCCCGCCCAGCAAAATGTATCAATTCTCTAAATCGCCAGAGTATTTTATTTGTAACAGGAGCTCACATTGTAAAGAAGCGTTAGTATATAACAGGAACATGGACAGAAGTCCATTTTTCCACATCTTCAGTCTGATGAATCTTTCTTAAGCTACTGGACAACTGTGTCTCCTACTTCTGGCTACGGTTTCATTGTGGATTGTGAGCTGTAACTGAACAGCACCGTTACTCTGCATTAAATGTGAAGGAGTTTCAAATCTGTGGATTCTTTTCTCCAGATGGTCTTTTCCTGAGGAGGTGATGCTAACTCTCTAAGGTCCCTGGTGGAGCTGCCAATTCCCCACTTACATGCCTGCTTTACATGGGCTCACTCATTAATCAGTAATAGCATTTCTCCTGCTGTCACTCTACTCCTAGCTCTAAACTGCCACAAAGGGGCAGAAGAGTACATGAAAAATGATTTTAAAAGTATATTTATATGCTTCTACCAAGGCAAATGTGCTAAATAAACAATGCAAGTATGACTGCGTTCTTAGGTAGTCTGTAATTTCATCTCTCAAATGAAATATTCCCAAGAAAACTATTATTGAGAAAAAAAAAACAATGTCAACCAACACATTTATTATTTTAGGCTATAAAGCATCCCACACAGTTTTTTTCCCCATGTGATTAACAGATTGTCATTATTTCTTTAATGCTACAGTACAGACTATGAATAAGATTGGCTTAACAACTTAATTGAGGACATTAAATTTAAAGCTCATTTACTGAATTAACTGGATCATTGGAGAGGGCATGTTGTATACAAGAGCTAGCTGGCGGTACAAAAATTTTGGTGATTAATTAATGTAGCTAATGTCCGCTGACAACTTTAACCTTTTTAACACTTTTTAAAATTTATTATGTAAAATACGTTCATGTAAAACATGCTATGTTCATTGTTATTCATTTGTTTAATTTCATTCATATATTCATCTTCCAAACAACTTATCAGTGATTGAGGTACTGTGAGCCCAAAGCCTATGCCAGGTAGCATGAGAAACACGACAAGGGACAGAGGACAGGGGACAGGCGACAGCCTAGATGAGACGCCAGTCCATCAAAGGATACTTATTTGCTTTATTTATTACTGACTTTCATTTATCACGTCATCTGACTTTGCTTTTGGTCACTGATCACAGTTGTAAATCTGCCAGATGCATTCATCCCATTTCAAAACCACATAACATGCCATCGACTTCAAATAAGGCTAAATGACTCAATCCAAGTAATGTAGATCTCTACCCTGGTGATAGTTCTAGTTTTTGCCAAGCAAGTTTTCATAAGAAAGATTACTTGAGAATTATTGGAGATTTGGGATTAGCTTTTTTGCTTAATTTACTAAGCACTGAATATATATTTTCCTCATGCACAAAGTACTTATCCATATTGAATTACCATAGATATTTTTTTGTAACAAAGCACCACCAGCTTTTAACTTTTATCCATTTCTTTCTTTTTTCTCTTCACCTGCATGCTACATTTTAACTCCTTAAGGTAATTCATTGGAATTCCTCGTAATACTTTAATTGAAGGGGCACAATTAACACAGTGACTGCCTAAAAACTCGAATACAAATAAAGAACAAATACAGTGACTGCACAGAATACATGCACTATTATGACTGAATAAATCATGAACCAACGTGGGATCAATGAGTAACTAACACCTTGTTTCTGATGAATTAGCACATTAAGTAACAGTGTACTACTACATTACACCCCCTAAGTTGTATCCTGGCAGTATTTACATTACAGTGTATTTGAACTTTCGTCATTTGTCCCTTAGTTCATATGATGAGGAACGATACTAATGACTGGTGAAACTCCTTTATTCGACTGCAGCAATTTCACTAATGATTGTAAACTCTCCTGCTGTCTTAGTGCACCACATTGCACACCTAACCTATGTACTTTCTCCACCTTTGCTGAAGCTGGAAGCTCTGTGCTCCCTTTCTCCCCCAAGTACAGATGAATGAATGAACGTAACGTTTATATGGCACTTTTCAAGACACCCAAAGCACTTTACAGAATAAAAGGGGAGCTACTCGAACCAGAACCACTATATAGCATCCACTTGGATGATGCGATGGCAGCCATTCTGTGCCACTACACTCAACAGACAGTAACTGAGGATGCATTTGTGATTAGATGTTATTTTTTGACACACCACAGCAACACGTGTCCTCTGCATTTTATCCATATGTCACATCGCGACATAGCAGGGGACTCTACCTTGCTCAGGGTACCTCAGTGGTACTTTGCCAGTCAGGGATTCAAACCAGCAATCTTTCAATTATACTTCCCTAACCATCAGGCCACCTAAGGTGGCGAAGGGGCAGGGGAGAACTCACCAGGAAGAAAGAGGAAATGATTAAGTGACCAGATTTGAAATAGCCATAGTGAGCAATTTAACCAGGGCACTGGGGTACCACCTCTACACTTTTGAAAGACGCCCAGGGATCTTTAAAGACATCAGGGAGTCGGAACCTCGGTTTTACATTTCACTGAAAGGACAGCACCATATTTACAGCACAGTGTCCCCATCAGCGCGCTGGGATGCCAACCGACCACAGGATAGACTAACCCTACCGGCCACAGGATAGACTGACCTACCAACCACAGGATAGACTAACCTACCGGCCACAGGATAGACTGACCTACCGGCCACAGGATAGACTAACCTACCGGCCACAGGATAGACTAACCTACCGGCCACAGGATAGACTGACCTACCGGCCACAGGATAGACTAACCTACCGGCCACAGGATAGACTAACCTACCGGCCACAGGATAGACTGACCTACCGGCCACAGGATAGACTGACCTACCGGCCACACCAACACTTCTTCCAGCAGCAACCCGGCTTTCCTAGTACCATCCAAGTACTGACCAGGCCCAAACTTTCTTAGCTTCAGATGCATTAACTACTATGAACTGCAGGTGGCGTGGGTGCATCCTCCCATCCCTATGTCATGTAGATCTGTCATATCTAGCTATTGTGTTTGTTATGCAACACTGAAATGCCCAAGAACTACTGCCTTCAATATTCTTCAAAAAGCAGCAGAGGTGGAGATTTCAGGTCCAGAGAGTACAAATCCAGACCAGGATTTTGTTTCGATCAACCAGTTGATTATAAAGGCTCACAGTCACAGAAGTACTCAACTGGTTGGTTGATACAAAATCCTGGCCTGGATTTGTACTCTCTGGACCTGAAATCTCCACCTCTGAAAAGCAGTGTTTTAGCAACCAACGGCATACGTCTGGCACTGTGTCAGGAGGCACAGATACTCCTTTTCCTTGCTTTCAAATTCAGAAAAATTCCCAAAGTTTCCCTCTTGGGATCAATAACGTCTGACAGTCTATCTGCTTGTAGATCTATTTATACGTATTAACCTGATATCAGTGTCTTCAATGTATACACACTTAAACATTTAAACGATAGTTCTTATATAATGCATATTCAATTTCGTTGACTTCTTACCCAAGGAGCCACAAAATACAAATACTTTATCCCCAAAGGACTGTCTTGTACTACAAACTCGGAAAGGTAGCCTGAGGTGTTAAAAAAAAAAAAAAATCATTCCTGTACCTTCAAAGACCAGGAAACTCTTTCCCTCTTTGAGGCTGGTATTGAAATGAACCACCCCCCCTCCCTTCAGTGTTAATCAGGCTCATGCATGTCCAATTCCAATCTCGCATGGAGTTTCCGGTGAGCGGGACAGGAAGACGTATTTCTCTTTTGACTCAGCTTGCCCTAACCTGACTTTTTCCTTCCACACTTGGCCGTTTTTAGAGCCAACATGAATCAGAGTGCAAATCTTTTTTTCAGTTCAGACGTCAGTGATCTTGATGCTGAAGTCGTTTGAAAGATAAGCCTGTGTGTTTTATTCAGCATTTCAGGAGGCTCAAAATCAGTTCCAGAAACCATTTCATTTTACAATACACATACTAATATTTTAATAATGTTAATGAAATTATGAAGACTATAAAATTCCTCTTTTCTGACGTTCCACATAGGGGGTTGAGATCAGATTGATTTAAACTGGTATGATTTCTCCAAAGACACCAAAGCTAAAGAGAGCAGCATCGTGACCTACCAAGAGAAAGTTAACTTCTAAGGATCGGTAGACAATACAGTCTAAAACTGCTTTAACCAAGATGTACTTTTTCCAGAAATATCATCGTGAAAAAGATCACTAAGTTGCGTCAGTCATGTAGAGGTTTTAAGCATCAGTATACTAAACAAGCACAAGAAGACATTATGAATGGCAAGAGGTATCAACCAACCACCTCGTAACAAAGGGACACTGCTGACCCTCTGCTGATCCTCTGAAGCACCTCTCAGTCACCTAATAACATGCAGCCCCCCAAAACAGGAATAAACAAATAGGCAATTCAATGAGATATCGCAGCCCTCGTTGTTTTAAAGCGATGTTACACGACATCTTCATGGTGCTGGTCGCTGTCGTCACGACCAGAGCTGGTCACTCAGTGGGGGTAAGGCACTCCGCTTTGCAGTTGACAAACCTGGGTAAACCGGACGTTGTGTGGGAAAAGACTGAGGGAAAGGGAATAATCTTTCTGCGTGGTGGGAGGCATCTGCAGAATGCTTATAATGCCAAGAGAAAAGCACAATACCACGGCTGTGAGCGCAAGTTTGTTTACATTGCGAGTTTGGTTAGCTGTGTAAGTTTATAGAAATCTGTTTGTAGATGGTCAGCTTCATGAGACTGTCAGGACTGTTTTATAGTACAGATGCATTCTGGGTTACGGTGCTCCATGTTAAACTATTTCAGCTATACAGTGGGTATTCTGTTTTTCTCTTTCAGTACATTACAAATTACACACACACACACACACACACACACACACACACACACACACACACACACACACACATTTAACCTCAGGTGAGGCTGTATTTTTCTAAAATGGGTGCAAGTTAAAAGGAAAATCATTAATGGCATAGACTAAAAGGTAAATCATTTTCTGAATGATTTAAAATTCAGGAGAAATGTCTAATTACATATCTCAACTAGCTAAATGAATCATCTGTGAAATAATTTTATTTTTTATTATTTTATTCGAGGAGTCACATGATACATTGATACCTGTAAGTGGTCAAACATGAGGGCCAGTGTTACTAAAAAGAAAATTCTATACCATAACTATTCACTTTGCAGCACATTTGCCATTGTAAACATAAATCAAGATAATAATTTGCTTGTGAAATGTCTAAGCCTTAATTTGAAAGTAGAGTCAGTCTATTGTTGCCTAACAACATGGCTGCCTTTCCTCCTACATTATGCATGAATATATCATATTTTGATGATTTATGCAGAGCCAAAGGTCACCCAGCATTCACCACCTTGTCTTCTGCATCTTGAAAGTTTAGTTTCACCTTCAGACTGTGCAAAACCACTGGGTGTAATTTCAGTATTACTATGCAGTTAATTCTTGCCTACCTACAATTCAGTGCATTCAAGGCTGTCACCAGTGACCTGAATGCAAATCACCCCTGAGAGTGGTAGTATTCTTTTTGGGACTGCAGGAAAAACTGCAGGGGCATCTACTGAATGGAGCAGTGTAATGATACAGGAGTGCAAATGGACAGAAGTGTATCCCACTAAACACCTACCTGATGTGGCTGACATGGAGAGCTGAGTGCAGGGGCTTCCAGGTTCAAAGGGCAAACCAGACAACAGCTCTCTGGCCAGAGAAGCTGAGATTGGCTGGACAAGCAATGAGGTCAGATTTTCTCGCAGTTCCCGGTAACTTCCAGCTTCCGTGGAGGAAGAAAAGGAAAAAAAAAAGACAACGGAACAATGGAATTAGATGCACTGGGAATTTCCATATCACAAGAAGCAGTGAAGCAAACTGTTACCCTCGCAATCAAATAATATCGCAATCACACACACACGCACACACACACACACACACACACACAGACACATACTTACACTATAAACTTCTAAAAACCTGTCATATTTATAGCCCAACTATATTATTATGCCTGTGTATAATTTTTTGATCAGTCATAATTTGAACTGTACTCAATGTTGTCATTATAATTTATTATAATATGAACATATCCCAAAAAATATGATGTAGAACAGTACTGGACGTGGTATGTACATGTAGTGAATTGTATTTGTTCACATTTTACATTGAAAAGATTTAAAATGCATAGTTAAAACCTAACAGCAGAATGTGTTATGTGTCTGTAGGCGTGTTCGCGATTCCGACTTGAAATGAATGACTCTTCATACCTGTACACAGAACCTAGCAACACGGTTGCCCTGGCATCATAATCCCCCTATAGATCTAGGTGAAGTGATGCAGCTCATGTTTTCTGTACATATCAAACTCTTCCAAGAGCAGACTGAGGCTGCAGAATTCATAGTATTAGTTCCCGTGTACCTTTGGGGATGTAAATAGCTGAATCGCTCTATTGATTTTTCTTCATTAAAACCGAGAACTCTGAACCGATACCTGCCCTAGCAGCAGTACTCGTAGACTATTCTTTTCATTTGCCAGTGGTCTGCCACAGTAACAGACACAATGTCAATTACTGTACAATCAACAAGCCAGCATCCAACTTTCGCGTTACTGGATGATCTTTTGCATTTTGAATATTGAATGGGCAAAACAAATCCTCCAAAGATTTTTAAGTTAATAAACCAAGGACTTCCTGTTTTACCACGGGATTGAAATTTGTAATGAATTTCAAAACCGTGGGCTACTCTTGCTACAAAAAAACAAAGCAAAGGCCATATTAATCCTTTTTAAAAAAATGTATACATAAGGGACCGTGTAATTTTACCCACTCCTTACAAGTTATAAAAAAACAACATTTTTATTCTACGGTAGGTCTATGTTTTTATTCTACATCTATGTTTTAAATACTGTAATTACTTTTTTTGCAGCATTTGTTCAATCACAAGACAGCTGAACAACACACCAGAAAACATCGTGCTACCACCTTATGAACTGGGTATATACAAATTCAACATTATAAATAAATAAAACAACATTAAACACAATGGAAAAATAATACCAAATAATAAGGGTACAGGAAGCTCTCATGAAAGGGCAAACAAGAAAATATGCATTTGAGACAAATTGCCAGCACATTCTTGATTTCCTTTGTGCATAAACGCGATACAGAATGCACATTACGACGGAGAGCAGCTGTGAAGATTGCAATTTAGTGGTTTGTTAAGTCCGTCTTCATCACGAAAGAAAGAATTCAGAAGTTAGCGTACTACATTTACTTCCGTCCCCCCTTCGCTAATTTATTAGCTAACCCACAGGAGGTCGATTTCATATCTTAGGAGATCAATAGGGATAATTCATTTTCTTCATGCCTTATAAATAAAACTCATTTTAATTTCCACTCCCCAAGCCATATGCGCAGTGCATGCCTCATTTATACCTTTACACACAACACAATGCATCTGATTATTTAAAGGGTGATTCTCCGCAAAGGAAAACTGGATTTTCTCAAGTCAGAAGAGGAAAGTTGTGACTCTGTATTGGTATTGGGAAATCACACATGAGGATTACGTGACCATAATACATCAGTTCTACACAAATCCATAAACTCACAGGGAAATAACCATTTCCTAATTTCAAAAATACTCATAACATTGCCTCATTCATATACTACATGTTTTAAAGGTTAATTATTTCATCTACAAAACACTTAAAAACACAATTAATTAAATATGAATGAACCAGTGCGATTGGGTCAAATAGAACTCTTTTAAACTCTACCTTTAAAGAAATTGTGGCCCATTAATTAAGAAGTGCGCATTTGCACTTAATTAGTAGAAAGATCAATAGTAACCCTGATCCATCCAGTGACAGCACAGCTACAAACATCCCTATTGATACTGCAGTGGCCAGAGGCTTCTGCAAAAGATTTAGCAGGAAAGCTTAACTTTCTATAGCATGTGCAAAAACACCATGCACCGAGATAGCAGTCAAAATCATGACAGTGCCAGATACAGTAGGACCCACCTCTGCCTCCAGAATTGTTTTTGTGCTCAGTGAAGCCTTTCTGCACAGCACGGTGGCACTGAGATGTTGCGTTGCACTTGTGGTCTTCCTGTTAGTTTTAATGAGTCAGGCTGTTCTCTTCTGACCTTTCTCATTAACGGTATTTTTGCACTTAAAAGTATTTTTCGCGCTCAGACCATTCTGCGTAAATTCTACTTGCTGTAATGGGTGACAGTCCCAGGATGGTGGCTGTTTCTGAGATGCTGCAAACAACCATCACGCCGGGCACCAACAGTGCAGCACGGAACATTGCTTCGCTCATACCGCTAAGCCATTATAGCGCTTAGTTACACCGTAGCAGAACCGCGTGACCTTATCTGCAAGAGTTGATTTACTCTTTGGAGGAGCAGGTCGTTCATGTAAACAAGCAGGAGTACTTATTGTACAGTGATTGTAAATTTCATTTTTACCTCAGCAGTATAAACAACACAAATTACAACACTTAAAACAATGCCCAAGACCCAAGTTGATTTGACATTTGCTCAAATTAAACCTGTTGTCCCATTGCAAGCGCGTAAACATTTTCTTTCAGTTTTCCGTCCCTTGGGCAGTTTGAGTGTCCGGGTTAGAGCCACATAAGCCTAGCCTGCGGCTTCTAGCCTGTGGCTTAGAATCTGGCTCCTACCTGTGTAGAACTGGGAAGTACTCACTGTGTTAAGGTGCCGATTCCACATAAAAGAGCATATACAGATTGACTGGGGGAATTGTTGGGAAAGAAATATGGTCTGAAGGAACTGAAGATGAGTAACTGGCCGGGAATATAACAATGACAGCACACAAAAGTCAGACAAGATGTCAATTTAAAGAATGTGTGTGTAGGTTGAGCCTCTACTAAACCTGTACCTCAAGCTTGTCCACTAAAGCAAAGAGTGTACTTAACAGTTTCTGAGATAAGCCTTCTATTACCCAGTTGTAATAAAAGACTATGTCTCCCCCTTAAGGGATTTTGTGACCCAATTCACATTTTTATATGTCAACCATACCTGAATCAAAGAGTGATTAAAATGGCAGTAGTAATAATAATAATAAAAACATCTTAGTCATAGTCAAAGATTACATTGCTTAGATGTTCAATAATTAGAACTGCATGTTGATAGATAAAAGATACGTATTAGTTGGATGAGGGGACAAAACTATGTGTATATGACCCAATAATATGTAAGGGATAATGTACAGGCAGCCGGTAGTTATCGCGAAATTAGCCCCGACAGTGTGATCAGGACCCGACGCGAAGCGGGAGAGATGTGCCACGTGACTCATTTCCCGGTGCATACAAGTTATCTTCAGTGTTGGGCATTTCAGGTCCAGAAACTACAAATCCAGACCATGATTTTGTTTCTACCCAGCAGCTGAATACTCT
>JABFDZ020000037.1:8384167-8400199 GCA_019775955.2 Pollimyrus isidori
TGGTTTTCTGAGCTGGTCTGGTGTGGTGGCCCCCCAGCCTGCCTTGGTTGGCCTTACGACAACCCTCCTCCCACTCGGTCTCCCTTTTTGTTCCTACCTCTCCTCTGGTCCATCTGTACCTCCTAATGTATCTCTTTCATCTTCCCCAACACAGACACACACACGGTCATGTGCAACACATGCTCACCATCAAGGGGACGTATTGGACACAACATAAGCAGTTCACACGTTCACTGGATGATATCACTTAAAGGTTATGTCACTGTATTATTACTATTCATATATATATTTTTGCTTTTTTAATTGCTGTTATTTTTTTCCTTTCTTCTTTTCTAGTTTTGTTTTATACAATTTGATGACACTTTGCTGTATGTCTTTGAACCTTTATTGGAAAAACACATGCTTAGTGCCTTTGCACTGTGCATAGCTTTGCTGTTCTGAAATGACAAAGCTATGTGCATACGTGACATTTAACCAATATTTATATTATAATTACAGAACAGAGAACAATATTTTGTTTAGTCTTTTTTTTTTAATTATGAAAACTAAAAATAAACGCTTTAATGGTATCTCTAATGTCACAAGCAAAACTGCAGCACGGCATCACCTGTGATGAAGGGGACATATTGTGAATATGTCAGAGAGCACGCAATGGCAACTTAGAGCATAATTACCATATTATAACTTGACAAATGGGTGAGGCAAACGTGTGACAAATGAATTGGCCGTACTTCAGGGGCAAGTCAAGAACCAAGAGCTAATGTGAGTACTTCAAGTCGACAATGTGTCACGTTGGAAAGCGGAAATGACACCGCTTAGACAGTCCCAACAGTATTTATTAATACAATTTAAAAGGTCTTTGTTATGGATGCAGTGATGAAGAGCTGACACATTGTAATAACCAACCGTTTCTGGGAGTAACCAAGCATTCTGCAAGACCATATATGTTTTCTTTTTTCTTCCAGCTCATGCACTTTAGTGTAATGATAACATATTGGTAGTGCAGAAACCATTATTAAACCGCGGGTCTGCTGAAGCCGTCACCAATACGGATCTCAATGTGCAGTGCCCTCTGTCTGCAGGGGGTCAACACTGCAATGCAGAAACCCTAAGGATCAGGAGCATCCCGAGGTGATTAAGAAATGAGAGGGTAACTGAACACATATGCACACTTACCACAGCGACAAAACTAGCTGCACAGCCAAACTACTGTACACTAATCTTTCTCAATGGCATAGGGATAATCATTGCTCATTTATACCATATACCTTACATCCTTTAGGTTATGTGGACCTATGACCAAGCATTGTCCAGTTTTCATGGATCCGTGATTCTGAGTTACAGTTAAATAAAATCACACTGCATTTCTGTGTGGTACTAAAGCAAATGAATGGCGTCCCAAACACAAATGAACCTAAACTGCAAAAGATGCTGCATCACTTGAATACATGTCATTTATCATAAGAACTAGAGACACAATATGTCCGTGCAGAAATCATATGGAGGAGCAACATGAGCTTTATCACTGTCAACACTTGCTTCATGGCACTTTTCTTTTAAAAATCACAGAAGAAAATACAATTTAAGAATTGGATTTGCAACAGAATGAAAGAGATTATCGTCATTACTGACACATCACGGCACATGACAGTAAAATGCGTCCTCTGCATTTAACCAATATGCATTATAGCAGTGGACAGCTATACAGCGCCCAGGGAGCAGTTCCTTGCTCAGGTTATGCGTACCTTAGTGTCACCTTGCTGGTCAGAGAATTGAACGAGCAATCATCCAATCACAAACATACCCCCATAACCATTAGGCCATCACCAAATACAACTAAGTAGGTTCTACCACATTTATTAGACTGAGCTGCTTACTTTTCCAGGTCAGGGTATAAACTTGTGCATAAAGCAAACTCCTGCTACTCTCCACTCAGAATGATTGGCAGATCAGAAAAAAAAGTAAAATTATTCTCCATCTGCAAGAGAAATATTGCCATGAATATATGGAGTTTTAAACACTTCCTTACCATAACTTAGCCCTAAACTTTTATTAAACAGCATTCGATGATGTTACCATATTATGCTTGAAAATCTAACCACACTGTTATGCTGAAATGATTAATACGGCAGAGTCAGCCACGCATGTGATCCGGATAGGAGGTGGTATGGGGCTATTATCCTCATTCAAAAACAAAGCACCACACAGAGAACTCTTTTCAAATACACTTGTACAACTATCTGTTCTTCTAATACGTCTAGTGAATTTGTGTTTTGGTTTATAAAGACATTTTGATCAGATCCAAAATAGGAAATAGTCTATTATACACTGTATAATAGCTTATCAATACTCAAGTCTTTGGGGTGGCTTTCCATCCTGTTAACTACCAAAAAAAACTGAACAATCATACCTCTGGGTTTTATACAGCCCAGGAATCAGTTTTACCAGATGGAGAGCTGCAGAGTCTTGCCAGCAAACACAGAAGCAACAGCTATTATTTATATACCTCAAATTCCATTACATACACCCAAATTCCATCAGCGACACAATGCCAAGGCCCAGTGCCCCCAATGGTCCCCCATGGTAGATTATGATGACTGGGGGGGAGGGGTGTTGGTACACATGCTTTTACTAAATTGTGTTCCAGTCTGGGTTCCCCCAATTGAGCACCACGGATATAGGCAATAGATATTTACAAAAACTTTGCCCCTATTTCTGTAAAGGATTTCTTCAGTATGCTGTAAAGCATGGATGCACATTTTGCCCTCATTGGTATTTCCACTCACTCAGCAGGGTTTCTAGTTCAAGCTATCACATTTGTGCCAAGAGAACACACTCTTATTTCACACACTGCTGCCTGTTCATAAGTTGTTTGTGTGGGGGGATAAAGTGAATAGACAGGTGAAGCTTTTATATAAACGTCAAGTCTATTAACTTTCAGGCAATACACACAATCTGCACACACTTCAACTTGCATGGGAAATATTGTGCAAAAATTTTAAGACATCTTGTACCAGACCCCTCAAGTTAGCTAGAACTTGCATATAGATACTTCAAAAATACGGTCTTTTAAGGACTTGGGGTGTTGTAATAAAACATAGAACTGTGCTAAGTGTGGGCACACCTGTGGAGGGGGTACCTTGTAATAATTTAATGCTTAAAATACATAATCTCAAAGCATATTAAGATTTGCAGACTTAACCTGTGGGAATCAATAAAACACAGTAATGATTTACGTGTTTTTTTTTTTAACTACATGACGTTTTTTTTCTGCCGAATTTTAAATGTTCCTGAATTTTGTCATCATAAGTAATGTCACTTTGGCAAATTATGTACCCCTTACATTATGCTTATGGAGGTTGTCAGCCAATAAATTGCAATGCTTTGGGTTGAACATTGCTGGCTGAATCATGATATAAAAGTGGAATTTGCACTAGATACTGCTTTGGCTTCTTTTTAGGCAAATTTGTAGTTCCTTCCGTAGCTATATGTAACACCCCGATAAAGAAAAACATTTTTTTATCAATTTGCCACCTGTGTATATCTTATAAAGGGGATGTCAACAGAAATATTTAATGTTCATCTTGTCAATAATAAGATTCAGCCCATTTATATTACTGTGAGAGAGAGTACTGAGAGAGAGAATTTTGCGGGTGGGTGTACAGCAGGGGTGTGGGCTGCGACTCCATATTTAGGTCACTAATTAGAGGACTGATTGGCTGAGTCCTCCTCACACCTGGATTTCAACAGCCGACCTAAAGGTTACCCAAAAAACCTGCGCGCACACACTACATAAGCCTTCAGGAGAAAGTGTACATGCAGAAGTGTGGCTGTGTAAGTGTTCTACTTCACAAATGTGTTAGACATTTCTCTTTAAACGTAAGAATACTGATCAATACCTCCAGGATTCCGGTGGCAGAATAGGCAGCGAAGGAGAAAAACTGGTCACTGGAGATGGTCTCAAGATTCAAAGGGTTGCAAGCATTCCCGTCAGGAAGGTAACATTTTTTGCTGGCCTTATCAGTGATTGTGCCCGGAGAAGAGCCAGGTAGACTGAGCAGAACGCTGTAATTGGCCAAGTAGACATTTGTTAAGCCCAAGTCTGTCCACTGGCGGAAAAGATAAAGTGCTCTGGATAACTCGCCATCTTCAGTAGATACTGCATTCAAAGCCCTGAAAGGGAGACATGAAATGAGCACCATTAAGATTATGCCACATGAAACCTGACATTTATTTCTAAACAAATGGTGAAATTAATAAACAGCATGGTGGATTAACCTTTTAACCGGATAAATGTCGTTGCCAAAACTGATATCAGGAAAAATGTATATGATAAATCAATTTTATGTGCTGTGTCAAAAATGTGATTAATGGTATACTGGCATTTAGGGCTATACATACCTGTAGTAATGGTAAATCTAGTGGGGCCACAAAAAATGTACTGTTACGTGATGTATTATTGAATCATTGATAATATCACTAATTATATACTGATCCCATGCTTATTCATCATTAATCCGCCATAATGGTTCATGAGTTACCATATTTATTTGTTCATGATTTGTACTTGAGTAGTAAATGAGTTACTAAGTAATTCATGCCCTCAGGTGTAGTGTGTTACCTGTTGTCATTGAACATCTTATTTTTGATTACTGGCAAAATAAAATATTAATATAGAAATTTAAATTCTTGCACAATTTAGATAAAAATTTTGCTTTTCACTATAAGAAGCCAAACTTATAGAATTCTATGTCAATGAACTGCCATTTTTTTACTTAGTTTATATACTGTACCTGAATGTCTACTGATTCCTAAGGCAATATATTATTTAATGTCCTTGGGGTTAAGATATGTATTTCACAACCATGTACAGGATTACTTGTTGGAAGAGGGGAAAATGTACTAAAGCAAAGCATTGCAATATTAATTACTTGAACTAAGAATGAAAATAAGACATTTTAGCATGAGATTATATACAAACACCAAGTTACATATACATATACAAGTACAAGAGGTATCAAAATGCCTTTTGAACACTGACACAGGCTGATGTGAAAAGTTAAAAATCTAACCATGCAATGCTGAAAAGCTGCTCTTCTCTCTGCATTGTTCTCTGTCATAATAACTGTCAATCCTTTATTTACCTGACAGGTCAAATCTTTAGAGGAAGCTCTGGAATGGCTCACTTTCCCTTTGCCTCTCAGCAAGAATGGCATGGTTGTAATTTACACCGGCATTCAGACAATATTACATCACTACTGCCAATATGAATAACCCTGAACTTCCAGCCAAGTGCTGTATTGCAATACATCAGCAAATCAGGAATACAACTATACAAAACCAGACAAATATATGTATGTACACTAGAGGTGAGTTGAATATCCAGCCCAAATGAGTATCTGGTACAAGTATGTGTTCTTTTTGAAAACAACTGTCATCTGATCATTACTAATGAATAGTGATGTTACGTTTGCAAACAATCCAGTTCTTTTTAACGGCTCTTTGGTACAAAGATTCATACAACCGATTCATACTTGAGAGCTGTTCTTTTTATCATCGTGCCAAAATTGTGCTGTCTACCTTATATCCTTTCAACGCCTCTTTACGTCAACAGTGAGAACAAGAGTTAGATGTTGTCGGGTTGCACTTCTCAAAGGCAAGAATGACCAGAGTTTACTTTTTATAATATTAAGCCTGAATTTGCTTACAGGGAAGGCAATTATATTTACAAGACACGTACAATTCGTACATAGAGTAAATTCGAAGTAGTGAATTCACTGACAAAGTAGAAGTTGCGTAATGTTTACAATGCAGATCATTGACATTAGATTTGGCAATATGAGTAATATAGTTTGGCTAAACCTACTCTACACATGCAGACTGAAATTATATTGGCGGGATATTTAAGTCTGAATCTGATCCAAATTTTATCTTATTATCTCAGTAATTATTTTACAGATAAACTTAGTTACCATCACCCCCTTACAAAAAAAGGAACGATGAGCCATTCTTTTGAAAAGCTCTAGGAGAGGAATAGAACCATAATATCCAGGGTTGTTATTCCCATCACTAATAACGGTGTCTGTCTTCAACATTTCTTTACGGAGCCATCTAAGTCCCAAAAAAATTAGATATATGCTCGATCCAGATATAAAACAACGTATATGTTCCTGAAAAACCTCACATTTACCAAAATTGGGTTATAAAATAGACATATCCAACTGGAAAAATAGGATTAAGGGAATGCTACAGCAAAAGCTTAGTCAATTACACTAAACAAAATCAATTAAATAAGTCATACCAGAGGTCAACAATGCAATTACACACATTTTAAATGCATTACCAATAGGCCAAAGCCTTTCAGATGACAGACGGACGGACGGACGGACAGATAGATAGATAGATAGATAGATGTCATAAGAGTCTCAGGAGAATTGCCTTGTAACTGATTCAACTGAATGTGCTGAACTTCCTAATATCACACTCCACAGATTATCACGGTCCACTGCTCGAAGAAGACTTGGAGAACAAAATATAGAGGCCACATTGCAAGATGCAAACCACTTTTCAGCAGTAAACATCGGAAAGTGGGACTGGGGTTTGCAAAAGAGTACAGAGATTAGCCACAACAGTTCTGCAACAAAGTTTTATGGACTGATGAGATATACCTCTACCAAACTGATGGAACGGCCAAAGTATGGCAAAAGAAGGGACCTGCTTATGATGCTGAACATACAGGCTAATCAGTATGACTTGGGCTTGCTTGCCTGCTTCTGGAACAGGCTCAACATTTATATTCATGATGTAATGCATGACGGTAGCAGCAGAATGAACTCAGAAGTCTACAGAAACATGAGAAATGCATCCAAGCTAATAAGGAGGAATTTTATTATATAGCCACACAGTGATCCAAAACACCACAACCTCAACATAGGACTTAACTGGGGGAAATTTTAAGATTTTCGGCAGGACAAGTCTGTAACCAGATCATTGGAACATTCAATGTACAGTACCTCCTTGAAGGAATACATCCCACAAAATACAAGTAAAAGATGTTTCGGTAAATCCTGTAATGGCATAATCAATAAGGAACAAGAAAATCGAGTCTATGGGTTGTAGGCTTGATGCCTTTATTGTAAGCAAGCCTTTATTATTGCAACCATATATTAATCATTTTGACTACAAATTAGTTTTAAAAACCTGGGTGGTTTGAACAGGACATGCTATGTTACTGTATATGCTGTTCAAAATATCTAGATGTTAATACCAGGGAACAAAAGCTGAAATTCTCATCCGCCTTCTTATATTCATCTTTTGATCTCACACACAAATGTCTTCAGTACATAACAAAAACAAATTAATTGCCCTTACTGTTCCAACACTTTTGGAGGGCACTGTGTATTTTGTCAGGTCTGCATGTCAGGCGAGCAAGCAGGAGTCAGGAAACAGAGTCTGGCAGACCAAACTCCAATGAACAGGGGATTTATTACAGCAAACAGGCCGACATGCGGTGGAGACGTCAATGACGGAACTGGGGAAGCAGACTTGAACACACAGGACTACTCAGAAATAACACAAAACAGCTGAATACAATCAGAAATGCACACGAGGTAACGTTTGCACACGGAAGGATAGTACAAGCAGGTCATGACATATCTAGCCACATATGGATTGTACTGTATATGTGCAGTTCTTGCAACACCTTCAACTTATAATCAATATAACAGTTATATGTGTTCTTACAAGACTTTTTCATGTGGAAATAATCACAAAATCACACACTTCTGGGTTAAAATATATCCATTCCAGATAAACATACTGAAGCGATTTTGCTGGTCGAACAGATTCAGATACAAACACCACATCTGATCATCTGAATGTTTAATAGTATAAATGCAACCCAAAGACATCTCTACTTATTTTCCCAATATGTCAGTTTGTTTGATAAAAAAAAGAGTACTATACATGGAAATGAGACTTTGCTTTGTGTCAAGTTCCACTTTATTATTGAAAGGCTGAAATTCAATGCACAGCTCTAAGGTCTCGCAAACTATTTCAAAAAGTGTCATTTTAGATGTTAAGGAGTCTGACTTTATATTAAACAGCCGAGCATTATCACCATTTTCCCTGTCTTGGCCTGGTATTTGAGAGCAAGAATCTTATCTGCCATCCAAGAGGTTATTTATCGAAGTTCCATTCATCTGACGCGTGATTGTGAGCAAAGGCAACAAAGGACTATGACACTTCTGGAAAGATAAAAGCACACCTTCCTCAGCCAGAGATAAACCAGAGCAAAAGAAAAAAAGTGTCATATAGATAAGCACACGCTGAAAAGTGCACATGTATGAGCACGTGTGCACACACACACACACGTGTGTAACAATACTCCAGCCCTGTCCTTAGTTATGCGTGCTGGAATGCCTTAGGGGTTCCTAGATCATGTCTGCTACCATTTGGAGATACCAGGTTTAAGAACGGCGGAAAACCCCATCTCTTATACACAAGCCGCCTTCTGTACCTCAAAACCATAAACAGGACGGCCATATTGCTCCCGAATTAAAGCAGCTGAAATTTTATAAGGTTCAATGTGTTGGGATCTAGTCCTACACAAACCCTATTTCTGGAATAATAAAAAGAACTCTGTTGTAAAAAGGAAGGAAAAACACACAAAGTGAAAGCACAAGTCAGGGTGGTAGCTTTCCTTCTTGCACTTCAGCTGCATTATTCTTGGACACTGGATAGTTTACATGAGGTACTTACTAGCATTGGAACATAAACCTTTCTATGAACTGTAGAAGAGTACTGGGGAAAATGCTCTCGAAATGCACAAATTACAGTAGCACACCCATCCATCCATCCATCCATCCATCCATTTTTGATAACCTGTTGTCCATTGCAGGGTTGGGGGTCCAGACCCATCTCGGAAGCTACAGGCGCAAGTTAGACTACTACATATTATTTATTATTATTATTATTATTATTAATGATAATAATAACAATAGTTACTTCATGTATGAAGCACTCTTCCAATGCATTTTTAGATGGTTGCAGATAGCTATATGACGTCTTGGTATATTTTGGGGAAAGCTATGATTGATAGCAATGTCGGAAGAACATTGTGGGATTCACCCCAGGGACCCCATAGTAAACACACAGACCTGGACAGGCAATGCATCTGGACCACTGACAGCAATTCGTCTTCCGAACAACATATAGCCGCAGTAAAAGGTCAGCAGATCTACCTACATTTCAGATACAGCATTAAATCCTTTGGACCACTATAGTATAAAATGCACTTGAGGATGCAGCATTCAATGTATTTCTATATCTATAACATGTATTTTTTTTTTTTAAATGAGCCTGGTTGGATGATGGAATGTTGTATTTCGTCAATGTCATGACTGGATAGGATGATTCTTCTTGTATGGCCAGGTCACAACATACCTGCCTCCCCACACCCTGAAGAAAACTTCCATCCATACAAAAAAAAAAAAACAAGTCTGTATGATTTGTCAAAATGTGCCAACCATTACATTAGTATTTGTAGCATTAACATCCAATCCCAGGCAGAAACATTGTATCACAGGTAACAGTGCTTCTAGTATATAAAGCTAGAACATAAAGCAATATGATGCTTTACAAATAAGTTGCCAAGTTTTCTTAAGTCTGTTGTCTATTAATCTGAGACCCAAAGTTTGGAGTCAGACCTGGAGGTGCACAGATTTCATTTAAGCTCAATGACCTTCTACAAATAGAGCCCTTCCTGAGTAGCTGCCGGATACTCAAATGGACACATGTTCCACTGACCATAACGACAGTCTGTTCCACAACAGGGAAATTTACCTGTTTGTCAGCAAAAAATGTTATTCTTGTAACCATTTCTATACAAGTACATTCTGAAGAAATTCCTACATTTTACGTTGGAGATGGATATATGCTTTAGATGCTTAAGAATACAAAATGTCAGATCCTCAATACAAAGTATTATACTGTACTGCTAATGGTGACAATCTATGCAGATTATTTCTAGGGTTTTCAACCAAATGATTTATCAGTTGTTTATGTACCTGAAGGTTTTTTGCTATAGATTACTGTACACAGGCTTAGGCCTGATTTAAAGCTGAAGAAACAGCTTGATCCCGAGAACCCGAGTTTGAGTCCCAAAAAGGCTTATTTTCTTTGGAATATTGAGTTTTTCCATTATCTTGTATAGCACATATATATTTTCAAAAAGAGTTAAGACATTAATAAGAATAAACCAATTTTGACTTCATTTAATAATTTACAACTCAAATATTTTCCTAAAAATGTAATGAAATATATCGAATTATTTCCAGTAACCATATTATCTGCGTAATTCATAAAATGTGAGGCAGAAAATAAAAGATTATTTGCATAGATGTGTTTAATACATATTATGAGTTAAATAATAGTTATACAGTGTGTGTGTGTGTGTGTGTGTGTGTGTATGCGCAAGCACACACACATTCGTGTGGCAGTCATTAACCTTGCTAAATATTTCTTTCTAGAAGCTTATGTTAAGTTTTCTTTTTATGGGCCTTGGAAGAAGCATCCATAGCTGATGGGTGAATTCTACTGATCTGACAGAAAGTGATCCACAATATGAGTCTCAGCTAAAGGCATCAGTGTAACAAACATCCTGTTATCTACCTCCAGACTGCACCAAGCAAGAAAGATCACTCTACTGTGGAGATGCAGCCCTCATAAGGACAAAGCGTAGTTTAAGCTAATATTGTTTGCACATTTATTCATTTACTATTTATCGCTATCCTGCTGCTAGAACACAGTATTCATCAGATTACTGTATCTGCAGTAAAACTATTTATTCAAATGTCTATTCAAACCAGCACAGTTACTATTTTGCCAACTACACTGTACGTTGTGTTTTCCTGTAAATGTCACTGGTGTATTCTTGTGTTGTTTCTGTCCTTTTGTTTTTTTTTTGTGCACTTTGGTCCCGGAGGAACAATGTTCCATTTGACTGTATACTGCGTCTGATGAGGGATGAACCTGCTTGACTTGACATAAAACGCACTTATTATTGGATATACTGAACCTCAAGAAGCACATGGAGGCCTGGTGAGCGGCTTCCCTCCTGCCAGTGAACCCCAGCCCTGTGCCTGTCGCCTGTGTACCGTAGTTTCAGCGTAACGTAGCATTGACCAGTAAAATTATGCAACACGATGTAGATCTACAGTACAAAGGACATTGAAAGGCAGCTCAAACAGAAAATAAGGACCGCCTGTCCCCCATAAGACTCTCCACAATAAGGTTCTGTGTATAGGTGTTGTCGGTGAATTTGCATATAGATAATGATCTCCTGGAATGTGAGTGACCAGAGAGGAATGAAACAGCACCAGATCCAGACTGATGTATATCAAAGCAACTGACCATTTTCCAAAGAAATGCTAATCAAACCACTTCCTTATCACCTGGTAACCGCCATTAGCTCGCTGACATCCTGCACAATGCACTCATAGCATTTACATTGAAATTATCATCCAACAACAGAGGCGTATCTTTAGTACGTTTTCTGTAAGCCCTATGACGAGGTCCAGCGTTCAAGTTACTGGTTTAACCCTATCCAGGTTTAAATAGGTCCAAAAATGTGGTATAGAAAGGCCTCCGTCCAACATTAAATCCGTGTGCAACATCATAGTTGTACATGCAATAACTCACTCCCGGTTTGCCGCTGAGATACTGGTTTTCCTTATCATTGTTAAGGTGAATCTTTTATTGACGAGAGAGATCTCAACTTGGGTTTCAGAGGAGATCTGTGTGTCAGTCAGTATCAGTAGCTGCTTTGCTAACATGCTTACCACTAATTTCAATCATAAATCTCATTTCAATAATACATATTTCTAAAGGCTTTTTTTGCTCTCTTTATAGCCTAATCTTACCCTATGTTTGTGTCATTCAGGAACTGAATTACTTCAGTCAGTTGGCTCTCCCAACATCTCAGTAAATGCTAAAAACATATCTGAAAATGATCAGGATCATGCAGCTAAGAATCTCTCTGAATTGATAATATCGTCATTTCCTTAAAGCCTCCTAAGGAATTGCGAAAAAATACCAGCCTGGCAGGAACTATAAATAAAATCAGAAAGGCGCAGCCATTGTGTGTTACAAACAGAAATGGTGTTTTACACTCATCCCATATAATGCAAAGTTATTACTATACTCTCACTGTATCAAATGTGACTCCCGTAATGAGATGTCGCCATTCAGTATGCGGCACGAGCAGCCGGTATTGGAAGAAGAAACCTACAAAATACAGGGTGGACACTGCAGAACACATGGTGAGGCACATGCAGGGGCCTGCTGCCTGCACTTCAGAACATCCCGGATCTGCCTCAAATAAAGGCCTGTTTTCTGTATGAGTACAATCAGCATAATCAGTGGGATTTCAGAAAGGAAGCCCTTTACAAGCAGTATGAAGTGAATTGTTTTTGTCACACGGTGCCCGTCAGAATCCATGTCAGGTCTGGGGAAAAATGCAGGAAAATCCAGGTTGGCAAATGCAAGAGCAATGTAACACCGAACACCTGTCTAAATGCAGAGAACACAGTACTCTGCATTACACAATCTACCCAGCCCACAATGCTTTCCTGTACAGGGGCAAATGCACAAAAGGGTGACATTTTAGAATGAAATACAGCATAGAAATGATTTTGGTTCTTTTCCAGATCATATTACATTGTTTATAAGACATTGGTCATTATTGACATTTTGTTACAATGCAATTTAATATCACTAAGCATTTTTGTTGCTATTTTGAATATGTTGTTCACCGTACATCATGAGCAGGGTGTTCCTCTGACTTCTGCCCCGCGTTGCCTGTGATACCGTGCACCTTACCCAAGATACCAATTCAAGGCAGAACACACACTGTGCAATCCAGAGACACCTGGAGAAAATCCATGGAAGATGAAGCAAGACGCAAACTCCACACTCAGGGCCAGGAGGCTCACACTCCACAAACAAACTCAGAAGTATCAGGATGCTACCCAATGAGCTGGCCTTTCCAAGCTACAACTCTCAGTAGTTCTGCATGTGGGTGACAGCAAACATAGCATGATGCGGCGGCACTGCAGGGGTATTACTTTAAGTTACTATGATGGCGGTTAAGTCAACTTTCATGGCACTGTTGTTTTTTTTTCCCCCTTTTCTTTTAAAAAAACTTTTCTATATATCCACTAACATCTACAGCTTTTAAAAACCTCTGTTGGGAAACCAGGAAAAGAATCACTCCTACGCTACTGGCCATGAGATACCAGTTTAAAACAATCATCACACTGGTTTCCAAGCTTATGACCATGATGTCACTATGCAGAAACTTGTAGGCAACCAAGCTTAATCATTGCATACATATATTTTACTTATACATTTCAACTAGCAGGAAAAAATAGCATTTTTTCAGATATTTTCAAATATTTTTATGAAACATGGCAAGCATTTGTCTTCTTCTCTCATTCATACATCAATAGCTAGTACAGAAGCTTCGCAGAATATGAATTAAGGCTGGTTACAGTCTGTTAATGCAGGCAGACGCTTATTTTGCATACACATATCCATCATCAGAAAAATAATTACATATTAGCCTCATACCATAGCATGCAGATAACGTACTATATTTTAGGAACTATTTTTGGTACAAGCATTATGAAAAGGACACTAATGCAAAAATACAGTGCAGTGACTCTGTATTTATGAAGGGTCTATGTACCTTAATACCCAAATTTGCTTTGAAGGACAGAGGGTGCTGCTTCAACAGAAGATAACTACGTAATAAAGCCGCATTCATTTCTATTGAGCATTGCTATGAATATCCCTCAGCAGATTTTATGACTGCTGAATGGGGGAGTGAGGACAGCTGGGGAACGGGAAGGGTGAAGATCTGAGCCTTTATTTTGAAGGAACTCCCCTGTCCCTCAGAACTATCATATCATTACAATTCTTCTCAGAATGGAAGCAATCTGATTTCATTGTCACATCAAGCATTCAAAGCTAAACTAATTTGTACAACCCCAAATCAACAACAAAGTTGGGACAGGGTGGAAAATGTGAATAAAAACAGAAAAAAGCAAGTTATACATTTTACACTTACAGTATTGCAGTAACTCAGGGGAAAAGACAATTAAACAATCAAATGAAAGAGGAAATGATGCAACGGCTGTCTCAACCAACCAGATGAGTACTCTGTGACTCTGACTCGTTATACTCAAATGGTTGGTTGAAACAAAATCTTAGTTCAGAATAACTTTCTGGACCTGAACTATCCACCTCTGCTAGCCATAACAGAATCCCAGAGTCTCTCATCCTGTCACCAGCACAGCTCTAATAACCCTTAGACGGCCTGCCAATCTCCACCCAGCTCCATCCATCAGCTCCATCCATCTCTGAGTGCTTTCCTTTAGCAGGTATAGCAATTCTAGGGAAAAATGACCAAATTCGGTGGAATGTAAGAAGTTGAACTGGAGGAGAAGAGAAAATGAATAATTTTGTTAATAAGGAAATGTTATGGGGAAATTAGGCTTCAAAGGCATCAGCTAGAGGGATTAGCATGCAGAGTAAATCACTGTCTAATTTAACTTATCATTAGTTAACTTCCCAACATTCATGACTCTATGTATTCACGAGACTGATAGCAAGACTGAAAGTGTTGCTGCTTCAGGCACGGTAAACACTGGAAGAGTGACATGAAAACTAACATAATAGCACAGCAGGGCGTCGTAATGTATATTTCACTGGAAGAGAATGACATGGAAAGTTACACAACACGAAATCTTAATGTATATTTCAATGTAAGACAACAACATGAAAGGTAACGACAAAACATTTTTGTGTACATTTCAGTGGAAAGCAATGACATGAAAGGTAGAAAGAAAACACTTTAGTGTATATTTCACTGGAGGAAAATGACAAGGCAGCTGACACTAACATTTGTCTAGTACATTCCATACCAAACAGTGTGCATTATTGAAGGAGAAGAAATGCGGCTGGACACATTGCTGACTGGAGGATGGTAGATTGTGAGTCTTCAGGCCTGTTTTACAGACATGGTAGTGAGCAGCATGGTGACTCCATCGCACTGTACTGTATCTCGGACTTCAGGTGCAATACTGAGATACAGTGATGGGGTATATCAGAGAATGGCAGGAAGTAGAATAGAGGAACTTTTTGAAAAAAAAATATTGTGGAGAAGTACAAATACATCCAGATCCGCTGGGAAAACTAAGGAGATGGGGCTAGATTTCAGGGGGTTTAACTGCCAGCTCGTGGGAGTTTTACATACATAAAAATGCTCTGAGGGCAGAAGGAAAAATTCAGAGAGATGACTGATCAGATTGCAGAAGAGGTGGGTCCAAACAAATAGATCCAATCAGGTGTCTTGATCCTGCCTCCTCTACAATCTGATTGGATATCTCCCTTAACCAATCGTTTTTCTTTCTGCCATCAGAATATTTCTGTGTAAGTAAAACTCCCACGAGCTTTCATCAATATTAAGAGAGAGAACCTGAGGATCATGCAGATGTAGCTCTCTGGGAGTGTATTCGGATGACAGCTAGGGGAAACCCCACAATGACACGGGGAGAACATGCAAACTCCACGCACGAGGGGTCATAGCAGAAGTTTGAGTCCTGGTCCCTGAGGTGGGAAGAAACAATGTTAACCACTGCACCAGAAACAGTGCTAACCACTGCACCAGAAACAGTGCTAACCACTGCACCAGAAACAGTGCTAACCACTGCACCAGAAAAAATGCTAACACCTGCACCAGAAACAGTGCTAACCACTGCACCAGAAACAGTGCTAACTACTGCACCAGAAACAATGCTAACCACTGCACCAGAAACAATGATAACCACTGCACCAGAAACAATGCTAACACCTGCACCAGAAACAGTGCTAACCACTGCACCAGAAACAATGCTAACCACTGCACCAGAAACAGTGCTAACCACTGCACCAGAAACAGTGCTAACCACTGCACCAGAAACAGTGCTAACC
>JABFDZ020000037.1:8410616-8421955 GCA_019775955.2 Pollimyrus isidori
CCTTTTTTTTTCATGATTTTTTCATGTCCAAATTTTAAATTTTAAACCTCCCCCCCCCCCCCCCACCAAACTGTTTAAGGAATGTATTTGATCTTTACCATCCATATATAATCCACCCAAGAAAATTAAATGCTAATACGAAACATAACCTGGGGCATCATTTATCAAAATTAAAGGTTTAAACATGAATCCCCAAAGGGCATCCATATGCTACTCAGTTTACACCATTAAGTTAATCAGCTGGGGTCAAACCATTAATCTGAAATCAGGCAAGTCAGTTGGGATACAATAATTAGCCTTTTTAGGGCTAAAATTAATTCTATTGTTTGCACTTTGCAAACATGAAGGGACCATTTAAGTTTTGACTTTATACCATTGTGTTTTTCTTTAAAAAATAAGAAAAAGAACAAAATATGGCATTCTTTTGCAATAATAATAGGTAAAAACTGAATATATGTCAAATTGAAAGATTATAAAACAGACACAAATGACAAAATAAGGTTTCAAACCTTTCACAGTTAGCAATATGTTTCAGGATTACGCTTTATTTTAATCCCAGATGTGTTACTGCCTCACGTTTCTGTACAATGTCAAACACGGCTAAGGTGACTGCAATGTTATCTCACTGACGCCAGCCCTGCTACAAGGGCTCAGGGAAATATTTCACACAATTTATCTCAAAGCAAAATAAGTAAAGAGACTGACAAATGTAACTTCACAAGGTACATGAAAAGTACATAAAAGTATGGAATGTGTGTCATCTCTCTCTTTTCCTCTCAGTTCATAGTTCAATAGGAATATCAAGGTAATGTGCATTATTCTCCTGGTTCTGAGGATGCATGATTTTGAAAGTCAGCTTACTACTTCAAAAATATACTGTTACTCAGATTATTATTCTTCATCTTTCTTTATCGTTTTTTTTATTTCCTGCATAATCCTTCTTCTAGGGTGGCTCTCTAAAAGAAAACTGAAAGGAGTAGAAATCTATAAAAAATGCACCTTTGGCAAAACATCTAGTAGATACGTCAGCTTTATTAATAATATACTACAAATAGCTTTAATATAGACCAAAACAGGTTGAGATTTTTATAAATAACACCACACCTCACTGCATGCCTTGTAGCTATGTCACATACAAACACAGACATTTTAACTGAATTATTTCAGCAATTACTGAGCCGTATAAACGGTTTTGTCAATATTACATTGCAATGAATAGGAACATCATTTGAGCAAATAAATAATATACTGTCTTGCTGCGGGGCACATAATTATAGTGTGTGTTGGACATTTGTCATAGCATTTGCCCTCAGAGTGCCACGGACAGTTGGTTCCAAATACAACCTGAACAGCACCTTCTATGAGTGAACACTTAGAGTAATTTTATTAAGCACTGGTACTCTTAAATAAGCCCAGGCACATTTGGAACTGAGCAGTGCCTGGTGTCCCAGACCATCTGCTATGCTTTTTTTTCCCTCTACGGGCACGGCAGGACCTTCTTGTTGTATTCGTACCTTTGCTGGCTGGCGTACACTTTCCACAGACCTGGCTGACAGATGGTCATGCAGTAGGTAATAATGACCCATGACAAACTCTTAAATTGATTACGCTTTTGCGGGGGCACACATACAAAGCAGAGTGCTCTCTTCAGGAAGAGGTCCAGCATAAAAACATCCTCTGTTTCTACAGCGACTGACACCTTAGAGATATGTAACCCAAGATGATAATGATGATGATTATAATAGTAATAACAATGACAACAAAAAAATAAATAATAATAATAATAATAATATAAGAAGAATTATTAATAATAAATAATAATAATAATAATAATAATGTTATCAATTTCAATAAAAGTCATGTTTTTTTTCTTATCAGTTTAAAATTGTTTTAATTAGGAATATTACACAGCTATATGTATATAAAACTAAGGAACCCCTGAAGGAACCTATGAAAAAAATAAAATGCCTTTACTTTCACGTGCATGTCAGGTAGCAAGCCGTGCACATACCAAAGTAAGAGCGCTTTATTTTCTTGCACGGGTCCCTTCAGGTGCTCTGTATGAAACATATTTTAGTGCTTATCAAAAATCTTTACACATTTTAGGCTTTAAATACAGCCTGGGTTAAGAATCTGAGCCCACGCTCAGAAGGTCGCCAGTTTAAATCCTACCCTTGAGCTCTAAAACCCTTAAGTGTCTACTCCAGAAGTACTGGTTAAATGGCTGACCTTTCATTCTGACCTTGTGCTTTTCTCACACCTATATATGTGTGTCTCAGGCAGAGAAAGAATAGTGAAGGAATGATGTGGAAATCAACCTGAAATTGTACAAATGGCAACAAAAAGAGTTTTGGAAATATTCCCCAAGACCATGACCAGGATTAGCGGTTAGAAGATGAATGGAAACAATATTCTCAATACCCTTCAAAACACAGCACTCGGAAAGGAGTTAATGCATCCCAGTCCAGGACCTGGGTGTCCACCTTGCATTCTGGACTTTTGTCCCATCTAAGCTCTTAATTAGGCTTGTTTGAGGTGCTGAGTGAATGTGATGCAACCTGAATGCAACTCAAGTCACGTTAAATGCACTGCATTTCAGGGCTTGCCATAATTTTTCAGTCACGTCAATTAGATTTAAAAACTGTACCTTAAAAGAACCTCTACCTTAATAAACCCTATCAATAATGATGCAATGTAAGTCATATTTTAAAAGCTGGGCCAAATGTATTCATTGCTTAAAGAACGAAACAAAAAGGCCCTTGGTTGTTAATGAAGCCAAATAAAGAGCACAAATTAATGTTAATTTAGCTCTTCTCTTCTTTTTTCTCTTTGTTTAATAAGCTTACATATTGCCCTGCTATCAGAAAGCCAGTCCATCAATGTTTTAGCTTTTTTGAGCATGTTTTGAAAAATAATAAAGTGTCAACTCAAAAGGGTCAACAACCAAAACGACAACATGATGAGAGTACGGAATTTATTTTGCCCTTCATTTTAATATGTTTTTATCGTTGAAGTGAAGTCCACTAATCCAGTATTACGATTAAAGATTTTTTACCTTTGTATTACCAAAGACCAGGAACAGAGTACCAGGGGAAACTCATATGGGTATGAGAAAATGCAAAGCCAGAAGCAGGAATTAAACCCATAACCACCGTACTGGCCCTCACACTAGTGTCGTTTGAAGTGAAATATCACGCTATCCGTAAGTAACATACTTATTACTTAATCTACGGTAACTTTTTACTAAATACAAAACTGATACTAAGTTAAAACTGGGTGATCATAAAGTGTTACCTGATAGAAATATACTTCTAGCTGCTCTATTTTTAAAGAAAAACCTCTTACAGACTGCATGATGACTAACATTCTTGGAATACAATGTCAAATGGCCTCATTAAAAAGTTTGTCTCAGCTAAAACAGTTCCAGGTATTGAGCAGGGCCAGAAACTTTGCGGTTTGTTCCAGGCCAAGACACATATTGCAATACTGGAAAAACAGCAAGGCTCTGGCTTTGCAGGGCCCTCGCTCAAGCTAAAGCTATTTGAAAAATTCTATAATTTCCTACAGAGGTATGAGTGCAGCAGAAATTACATAAATATCCTTAAACTGAACCAATCAGACTTGTCAAAATCATTTATGTTTTGTCATTCATTCAACCGTAGCCTAATTAAGATCACTTTATTAAGCGCAGGATATTGAGAAGCCTCTTGGGATTACATGGTTAACATAAGCACTGCAGCCAAACTCAGATGGCCTGAAACAGTAAATTCTGAATGTTATTGATGGTGTTATAAATAGCAGCTAACTAAAAACAATGTTCTGATCCATTCAGAACATCTTCAGCAACTCTACACAACTATGCATGGAGCCGAACAAAGCACTAACTGAAATTATGTTAAATTCTGTTGAAGTACCCGATTGTTGCGTGTCTGATTTGATAATGTGCCTTTTCCACCCCATTGAGATGAATAAAGGAATGCAAAGGATTGCTATTCTTCATACCTACAAACCGTCCTTTAATATTTCATGAAAATAACTTGGCTTTGCAATTACAGTGGTACCTTGGTTCTCTAACTTATTCCGTTCCTGACTCTTGATCGAATCCTAAAAAGTTTGAGTTCTGATTGAATTTTTAACATAAGAAATTATGTAAAACCAATTAATTGGTTCCCGGCCCCCCAAAATTACGCCTAAATATGTTTTTGGTTTTTTTGTTAGCATTTAAACACAAAATGAACAGGATAAAACAAGAAGAGCTTTTTTTAATGCCTTCCAAAACAATAAAGATCTTACCCCAACATTACCCCTGTCTGGCCTGATAGTCTGCTCTTTCCGTGTGCCACGCCCCCTCATTAACCTTGCATGAGATACCCATGTGATCAGCTGTTTCTGGTTGTTGTCATTAGTCTTCTGCATTATGTCCGCGTTTCAGCTTGTTTCTCCAGTCCGGTCATTGGGAGCTTTCAACTTGCTTAAAGCAGCGCTTGCA
Organism: Pollimyrus isidori; assembly: GCA_019775955.2. Lineage (NCBI taxonomy): Eukaryota > Metazoa > Chordata > Actinopteri > Osteoglossiformes > Mormyridae > Pollimyrus > Pollimyrus isidori. The sequence continues at coordinate 8,415,106 of JABFDZ020000037.1, forward strand.
TAAAACAACGCATTCTGATCCTGACGTAATGCACTATGGTTAGATGCATTGCGACCTCTTACACGGCTGCACAAACGGGAACCACCTCTGTGGTTCCAGGAGGCTACGGATGCAAGGCAGGGAACAACCCAGGATCAGGTGCCAACCATGGGTGTCGTTAGAAGTGACCCCTCAGGGCTATAGCCCCGAGTATTTTAAGCCGAGTATTTTACCTCCGATGTCAATCTTCTTAAATGTCAATCTCCAGGTAAACTTGACCTACCTCCTGATATTTTCAATATCTAGAAACTTCCCTGGTGCCAACCCATCACATGACGACACACCTTTGCCCTTATTGGCAGAAGAGTTTAGTTACACGCATGACGTTTGTATCCCAGGCAGTTCTGTAATCTGCTATTTCTCCCGAATATCATGTAAAACAGTTGAACTGGTTCTCAGTTAATTTACCTGGTAAAATAAAGTTTAAATGAATGGCATAAATGCTGTAATAGTACACATAAGTTAGTGGTTTATTTAGTATAAGTTATTGTAATGTTGCGCTGCTTTATTTGGTTAATCGTCCAGTCTGTGAGGAAGGCATTCAAGTAAGAATTGCATTGCAGTACGACTCATTTCCTGGTGTGTACAATATATATTAGGTCAGCATTCATGGTTTGGCTTTTGATATTCAGATCGAGTTCTAGGTCAGACTGGTTTGTTCGACTTTCAAGAAATTTCAGGTCTAGTGAGTTCGAGAACCGAAGAACCACTGTATTTGAGCCCTCGTGACAGCAGTAGTGATGTCTGATGACGCCTCTCTGGCAACGAGATTAGAATAATTCTCAAAAGTCTATATTCCCCCACCAGAACTTTTTCTTATGTTTGCCTGAAATGTTCCTCAAGCCGGTCATAAGAGTCACGAACCGGAGAAGGCCTCTCCAGCAAATAACAGAAGCACTTTGGCGGGTTACTCTATATAGGTCATCATTACTTACTGATTTTTAGCTAAATCAGCACGTGAAAGGCTTCCGGATATGGCTTGATAATCAGTGAATCGATGATTTCAGTATAGGACTATAAGTTCTCCAAGCTAAACAGTGTATCCTACAAATTGCTCATAGGTTATCATGTACTCATATTCACATATAAGACCACCAGTAAGCAACACCCTTAATGAACATGTAACATAGTGTCCATCATCTCTGTGGTTTTAAGTCTGGCTGGTTCTGTCAGGGAGAAATGCTTTCCAAGTGTTTGTATTGACGTCGTGCAGCTGAGATCACTTGAGGCATAGTTCGGTGTGATTATCTCTAAACTCACCAGCTTGGATAATACCTTACCCAGTCTCCCCACACAGGCTGTACCCATTGCAGTTTTACTATATTATTTTCTAGCACCAGAGAAAACACAAAGCTCTCTATGTGCAACCTCTTATTATTAATGAACTGTGACATACAGTTAATATGTGTTTACACTGTAGTTCCCCAAGGAAGGAACAATCCGTTGGTGGCTCTACTTTAGAAAAATCAAATCTGACAGAATAAACAATAGAGCAGGATATAAAAAAAATCATTAATCATTCCATTTCTACTTGATTAAATAAAAATCAAGAAGGGCCAACCACTGGACCATAAGACATTAGCAGAAGCATGAGGAAAGTCAATCTATTTACAGTCTAGTAAAAGTAAATATTTGCCAGCCGGTGTTCTTTTAAGAAATGAAATGGTTTCTTTGTAACATACATTAAAATTAACGTATGAAGAATATCCGCACAACACTTACATTATCTTGTACTGAATTTTAAGGCCATTATCTGCTTTGAACTGTGTGGGTCACGGTGATTATCCATTCTATTAATATTTGGATAATTTACCGATTAAATGATTATTAATCGATTGATTGCTTATACAAGGCATGTCATGTATGGCAAGGGGCACAAGGCAGGAACCAGCCTGTGGCGTGCTTCACAAAAGTTAGTGACTTGCATGAAAGATAAAGGGTAAGTCATTCATTTTCTATTTGCATACGCTTGAGTAACAGGTACATTGTAATTCTTATCGTCACCTACCCCCATATTGTTCTCTATCGCTTGGGGGGGGGTCACAGCACAAGGTCAGCTAACATGCAGCAGCCCTGGAGCTGGGGGTTATGGGCCTTGCTGAAGGGCCCATGGACATATGACTGTTCTGTTGAGTTGGGGCTCAATCTGGCGACCTGCTGATCACAGGCATGGAGACTTAGCCTGCTGGGCTACTCACCACCCCTGTACATAGTTGGAACTATGCAGTTGCAGTGCGAGTGCTTCCCGAAACTATACTTTGCACTATGAGGGCAGCTACAATAGTACCTTGCATCTGGACGGGGTGCACAGTGACTCATTCACACCAAGCGTCAATTCAGACACTCCGATTCAATTAAGTTGCACGTTTCTTAACTGTGGGAGGAAAAGATCTGGTGTAAACAGACACGTGGGCAGGACGAGCAAAAGAAAAGAAAAACAGTGGCAGTGTGCAGCAACGGCGCTACGCACTGCAGCACTGTACTGCCCTCCAGGCTCGCGTGATGTGCAACGGTAATATCGACATTCCACGTTATGCGTACGTAACTGCCATATCAGAAGAATTCAGCGAGTCATGCTGAAACATTATAAGTTTACTCTGTTGATTTTATGATAGTTAATTTTGAGATACATTAATCACACGAGTTTATTAAGTTAATATAATTTAAGTGAAAATGATGACAAAAATATAGACTAGGCTACTATGAAAAGCTATAGGGCTTATAGTTACGCTTACAGTTATCTTTAGCTAAACTGTTATTATCGGGTGTGTCTGTGGATGTTTTCTCTTAAGATGCTACATCGCAATCCTGATGTATTGATGTTATAGTTCTGCAAAGATTGCATTTTCATTTACTTTTAACGGGAAGCACTCCCACACAACTCAGGCTTTTGAATGGATGCTTTGTAAAATCGAATTACAGTTTAAAGAATAAGCCTAATTGTGGCAGGCCTACATTACTGCAGAAAAAAGCTTTAAGATGCTATAAAACATTGCATGTCTCCAGCCCTTAATAGGCACCCAAGAATACAGAGAAGTGCAATTTACCTGAAAGCTGTACCGGAGACACCAGGGACTCGTCAAAACTTTTAAAACTAATATCTCAGGCCCTTTCCCAAACTGAAACCTACGTGATGTTAAAAACACACGAGGCTGTCTCCTGCCTACCGTCTATCAAGGCAGTTTATTCATAGCAAACAACACAATGGCGACAAACGCCAGCAAAATGCAAAGGAAAGCCAGACCCGTCTATGCTGAGGGTGAAAGAGACGACAAGGCCTCTAAAACGAACAGTAATGGTTGGGTTCAGTACAAGTCGTAGTGGTTCAAGGTCTCAGAGATGGATAAACAGCCTTGTTGTTTCTAAGATGCATGTTCTCAGCATTCAGAATTAGATCAGCATAGAACGTGTCTCCCATGGCGCCTCAGGGGTGCTGTGTCAGTTCCAGCTGACTAAGAGGAACATTAGTGACACGCCATTCACATTACTGACATGCAATATAAAGGCTGAGGGAAAACAGCATCATGTTAAAAAGAAAAGTCATGAAGCGCTTCATGCTTCTGGCCAATTTAAACAAGGGGAATGAAAAGATATAAAAATATAATTAAGGTTATATACAAGTTAAGTCAGAATTACCACCCGTAATATTTTGTTTCATTTGGATATAGGAAACCAAACTGTAATTATATAACAATAAAGGGTTACACAATGAATGGTGCTCTTCATGCAGCACTAATTGAAAAATCATGTTTAAATGCAAAATTAAATTTCTAAGGAATTTTCATCTAAACATTTTTTTGGAAACTCTTCCAGGTTCACAATAATTATATTGATGACATTAAATCAAGGGTACTGATGTAAAGCACTTGGCAGATTATGACTGCAACCAATCAAGTAGGATGAAGAAGAAATATCAGCTTAGCTACACAGGCGATATTATGTTCGTTTCAGCTTCCCATCCCTGTAGCTAATCTAAGCTCATCATAAATGTAAGAAGTGATAAAGGGAGTAATTATGCAGCATATGAGGACGAAAAAAACACATCTATCAAACTGAGTGCTGAGAGGCACAATCGCTAAATGAAAAACTTGTTTTTAAAGGTACTTGACAGAATCAAACAGAAAAAGAGGGTTCTTATAATAAATCCCTATCACCCTTTCTCCTGAAATACCTACAGATAACAGTTAAGATACTGTAATAGTACTACTTCAGAATATGAAATTGTACGTTTATTAATGGCACATTTGGACAAATCTTTTACCTAAAACACAACATGCAACAAATGATACATTTGAAGCCCCCCACAGACATTAGTGAGTTTGGCACCCAAGCTATGTACCTGTTACTTATTTATTTATAGGGTATTTTACATTTTTTGATAAACCTGGGTCAGCCAGTCCTTCGAGTAACTGGGGATTAGGGGCTCTGCAAAGGTGACATCACTCTGCCCACCATGTCATTTAAATTGGAACTTTCCGATTTCAGGCACAGAGTATTGACCCCCTTGGCCCCCCACGATCCCATTAGCATAGGTTAACGAAAGCTATATACCATGGCTAAACCTTAACATTCAGAACATGGTATATGGACATGTAAACATGTAAATGGACAATCTTGCCAGGCACTTAGCCACATAGCGAAATAGTATGTCTGAGGACTGCCCACCACCCCCATCCCCTCCCAGCCCAACCCCTGAGGTTTGTTTGTTATACATCAGCCATATAGCCAGACGCAAAAATGATCTCCTGGAGATTGTCCCCAGTGGACGAAGCCTACCCAAATCTACAAGAGGGACCTAACAGTAGGGTTGCCCCCCCCCCCCCTTCCATGGGCCTGGGTCTTATTATACTGATCAGGATAAAAGGGTGGAAGATGGATGGAGAAACAATCGGGGGGTGGCACTGTGGCTCTGTGAGCAGTACTAACAGCCTGACATCTCCACGGATGTGGTATCACATCCCACCTGCTGGAATCACGCTCTAGGTAGGTGTCCCCTGGCCGTCAGTCCCTGGGAGAAGCGGAAGGCTCCTGGAAACCAAACACCTGACTATCGGGTAAGGAAACCGAACGGATGTTTGCGCGTAGTGTGAAAGCCTGGTTTATTTTCAGTTTTAAAATACTAGATAGCATTCATCTTTCACCAATTCAAATATACGACTCAAAGGAGAAGTAGCAATGGCTGTGACTGTTTTGGAGGCTCAAGGTCAGCATTCATTTGAAAAAGAAATAGATACCATATGAGACAAAAGAAATTTAAAGGCAGGTATTTAAATGGAAGAAATAAAATAAAACCGCCCAGATGTTAGCCTGTGGGGTAATGACGGGAGATAGTTTGACGCAGAGTACGTACTTCGCCCAAAAGCACATACCGAACAATGAACACATTTCAGCAAAGACACCAAAAAGAAAAGCTTATGCAGATTTACGAAGAACATCTGTACCGGCGCCATGATTCCAGAGACGGCTTCTGCGAAAACAACAGGAAGCACGGTCCGGCATTTCTATTAACTCAGATCTCGAGTGCAGATCCATCTGTCAGGGGCCTCCTTGTGAATTCAATAGGAGCACAGTGGCAAGAATGTCTTATTAAGCCACATGTGAGCTGAGGCGCAAAGGCAGACGCCCACAGGGCAGCGTTAATTATCTCAGGGTCAGCAGCAAGAAAAAAACCCAGGAGTCAGCGGCAGGTGGACGGCAAAGCCCACATCATTGAATCTCTAAGGCTTTGCATGATCTCTACATTTCCTGCAGACTGCTGGCATGTATGGACGTGCTATACTACTACTACATTTACGCTTTAATACAGGTTAAACTTTTTATAGAACACCTTATACAGTGATAGGAAAACCTACATACACCACAGGAATGCACACCCAGGTATGAATATATCACTATTAAAAGACATCACATTTTGAGAAATAGTGAGATTAGCAAAACAGCCCATTGGATATAACTGTCATTATAGTAAAATGCCAAAACATCAGATATGCAGTCACTCACCAATAAGTTTTGCAGCAAGGAGTCCAGCTGAGATACTGATAAGCTTTCCTGGAGAACAGGTGCAGCCGAATGTTCGGCTTTTTTGGTAATAGATTTTGTTTTGTACTATTGCTTGTTCAGTGACTGAATTACACGACAGATGAAGTAAAAGTCAGAGCAAAAGTCATCTGAAAACCTCAAGAGTAAGAGAAGGATAAAAACCAGCCAGGGTAGCGGTCTCACCAAAAGTGAAGTGCGTTGCACTAGTGACCAATTCAAATACGACAGTCTTCAGACACGTGCACTGTCCTATTGCAGCTATGCTTTCATCGCACATGGTATAACATGCAGACATGAATGACAAGCATGTCACGTGATATGCCACTTTGTCAGGGTTTGTCAAAAGTTGCAGCCATTTTCCAGCCTAGCTCCCTTGATATGCTAAAATCACATTATAAGCCTTTCAGGGGGTTGATGGTCTGCTCCTAATGCAGTGAAGACTACTGCTTTAATTACTGTGACAATTTTATAACACCCCCCTATATATACATACATTTTACCACAAAAGATGTAGGGTTTCGGACTTAAGCTCTCGGCAGGATCCAGAACTGTAAATAATTTCCAGTAGGCACCCAGCCCAGGGGGTCTCTTGCTTCGCGTCCTGTACTTCTTGAGATAGGATGCAGGCTCATTGCAACCCTACACTACATAAGCGGTTATAGATTAACAGACGATGGATGTATGTATGGATGGAAGGATGGATGTATGGATGGATGGATACAATGCAGTCACAAATTGTCACGTAGGATATGGCCAAGGGACATGAAATGAC
>JABFDZ020000037.1:8439599-8469690 GCA_019775955.2 Pollimyrus isidori
ACTGAAACGTATACATATCGTATACAGTAAGTAAACAAAGTGCAAACAAATACTGAAACGTATACATATCGTATACAGTAAGTAAACAAAGTGCAAACAAATACTGAAACGTATACATATCGTATACAATATAACGATATAATGTACCATGAAAGGAATACTCTATTTGTATTAACAAAATAATAATAACTTGTTATATACTCATGTATATATTTAATCTGTGTATATATACCACATGTAAACATAACAAGGAAATAGGTTTGAACTACAGTTAGAAACACTGTTACTAAGATGAGCCATGTTCTTCCTTAATGTAATATCTCTTAAAATTCAGCTGCCACAATGCACTATAATTTTTGGTGGTATAATTGTCTACATCTCCAGTGCCCCCCCCCCCACCATATAGCATTATTGTACCTTTCATGGAACTGCACAGCATATGCATATGGTATATTTTATGCATCTTGTTTTGTGTTTTACATCTAGGTTCAATGCTCTGCACATTTTAATACCCAGAAAAAAAGATTTCCTAATACACCTGGCATGCCTGGTGAATAAAGTGATCAAAGAGTTTGATCAGGTTAAACGGTGTTTAACAGTATGTGTGAGCAAGAGAAAAAAAAAAAGGTTTGGCAATTCAATATGCGAGTTTTCATGACAACACAAGGAAATTAAAAGGGGTTCCAAACTAGCTAAAGAGTTTCCTTGAATTGCAGGTGTCTAAATGACAAAAACTTAGCCAAAGCTTTCTGACAGGGATAGTCCAAATACATAACCAGACAACCACAACCATTGGTTACCAAATACCACAAAATTACAAGAAGCTGGCTAATGTTACCACAGAAGTAAATCAGTACCTCTCTGACCTAGTCCCTACAAAACCTGTACATCAGGAGCTTCACAAAGCTGGGATCTATGGAAGAACCTTCATGTGTCTGCATCCAAGGCCAAGGCACAAAAATGCAAACCTGGTGCGAAGAAGAGAAAATCTAGACTGCTGAGCAATGGGAAACAGTAACATGGTTTGACGAGTCATCTTTCGCCTTCATTCCAACATCTGGATGGGTTTACATAGGAGTGAGTTAAAGGATACCTTCAACCCACAAGGAGGAATCTGTAAAAGAACAGGCAGCCATCACGTGGGACCCATTAAGTGCCATTATTCCTCTCACATAGCTGCACAAGAGGCAAGGAACATGAAGAAGTTTTACGAGCCCATGTGTAGCATATGGTATAAACACTGCCCCCTCATGATTTCCCCATATTCCAAGATGATGGTGTTCCCCAAACAAACTACTAAACAAATTCACAAGTGGTTACATAAACACCATGATGGAGTCAAACGCCTTCCACAGCCTCCCCAGTCACCAAATCGAATCATCATTGAACCTTTATGGGAAGTTCTGGAGCGGAGAGAGTGTTAAATAGATTTATACCTCTGGTGTCCTACAAAGAAGAAGAGGCTTCTCTTCTTGAGGAATGGCCCAATATCCCACTACACACAATTCAGGACTGTATGAAGGGATGGGGCTGTTTTAAAGGAACTGTATGGCCCTACTCATATATTAAGTCCTTGACGCCATATTAATATATGATTCTGTTTCCATTATTTTGTCCAACACTCATATAATTGAATGAATGCCCTTATTGTCATTGTAAAGGTACAACAAAAGCGGGAGACTATCCTTGCTGGTGCAAAGACAAAAACGTCAGGAATTAATCAAATACAGAAAAAAAACAAGGTGAATGAATATAAAATAAACAGAAAACAAAATATAAATGAGCAAATAGAGAATAAAATCGAATATAAAAGGAGTGGAAAGAATAAAAATGTGAACAATGAAAATAAATAGAAAAAAATTGTCAAAAGTAAGTGTTGGAATGAAATAAGTTATGTTATAGGTATCCCACTCTTTGTGATTCAGTTCCTCGTGGAATAACACTTCTGTGTCTTTGCACCTTTCAGGGAGGAAAAGTAATAAAATAAAAGTAGCTGGAATAAAATAAAGGCAGTCTGACGTCTTATTTTCTTTTACAAAGCCAGCCACAATATATATACAGTCTCCATAAATTATGATTATGAAACCATGGGGGCTTAAAAGGTTGCCATTCATGTCCTTCTTATAATGGCTAAGTTCAGCTGGGAGCCTGACAATCTGCCTATCAGTGGGCTGTCAGAGGGAACCCCCGCCCCTTTGGAAACTCTGATGAATAACATGAATAAAATGTACATCAGGCCCATTGTTAAGCCTGGCCAAGCTATAAGACTTACCAAAATGCATTGTATCCACTGCGTTACAAATTTAAGGATAGTACGATGGGAAATAAAAGCAAAATGAAAGAATAAAAGGAATGGTGCTTCGAGACTGCATCCATCTATCTTAGAGTATCCAGCCTATTTACTGGGCTCTATTCCCATAGTGGTAGCAGTGGCAGTGCCAAGTGGTGACAAGGAGACTATCCGCAACCCCATAACACGACGAGATGTTTGCGTTCCGCTTGGGTGAGTATGGACTCTCTGATCTGCATGGCTTAGAGGAGGCCGGTCTGGTGAGTAGGAACACACGCCTCAGAAATACTGAGGCATGCGAACATGCATCTGTCTGCCTGGGGCCTCCATGGCTCGCAGACCCATCTCTCTCTGCACACTATAGTGCACTATAGTGCATTTGCCGGTCAATCACGGAGATTGAAAACGTTAATCCTCTTTCTCTCTAAGCAGGGTGTCACGGTCCAGTTGGAATGAGGCAAAACGGCGTAAGAGATTTTGGCCCCAAGTAGGGTAGATCCTGTAGTGAATACAGGGATTAGTGATCATTCACTCCTAATAATCGCATGTCGCCACTGAAAATATGACTGGAATCCGTTCCCACTTGACGCAAATACATACATTTAAAAATGCGGTGGACACACAAATAACATAAATACATATGATGAAGAACCCTACAGTAAAAGTACTAGAATAGGAGATCCCCTAGTAGGTCTAATAGCCCATCTCACAGTTATTAGCATTTATACCACGAAACAAACGTGGTTAAATGCGTCTCCGACCACCTCAGCAATAGGTTTGCGTGATCGGATCACAATGCATCTTAGTGATCATTTACACTTGTATTTCTTGCTAGTCAAATTGCCATAGATGCATTTAGGAACCAAGTGTAAACAAGGCCTCAATGTCAAGCTTCCATCAACAAGAGATGCAGATCAGTGATCATGGCTTTCATTCAGGAACCATATTGCATGTGGTAACTACCACAAACCTTCCCCTTATCCCTGACCCATTTGAACAAATAAATAAACAAAAGAAATATTTAACTCATTTACATGTAAAGAAAGTTACTGAATACGGTACACTACAAAAACAAATTATACATCATAACTACATCATAAATTCTCAAAGTATTTGACATATTCAGTTACAAATATGTACAACCACAGAATAAAATGTCTTGATTTATGTAAATGACCACTATATTGATATTCATAAAGAAAATGTTTAAGTACAGAAAGCAAAATTACATAGTCCTTCCGATTCTCTGGGCGATAGCTGCTATGTTAAAAAGGGTCTTAAAATGCATGCTTGGTGTAACATTTTGGATGGAAAACCATTTTCAAATAACATTACAGCAGATAATAGCTAATCTTGACAGAAATTCAAAAGAATAAAGAAAGGAAATATGCCCTGCCAAGCTGTTGATATCTAAAGTCAGTGACTGCTATAAAAACATTACATACAGCCATGTCACATATTTATGAAGCATAATCCACAGAATACTAAAGTAGAACAGGCACAGGTGTTTTGGTAAGATAAGTTCCCCTTCTCAGATTTTTAAGGGCTACTTTTCATTTTAAAGAAAGAAAAAAAAACTTTTTTCAGTCATACACATCTTTCAGGCATTATGCTGGCGGAGTACAAGCCCAGCCATATTTAGAAACACGGGTTTGCAGTTTCCGCTTCTGAGAAATTAGAGGAAGCAGGAGAGTAACAGGCATGCTCAGGCTAAACACTGCAAACCACTTTGTAATGGAGCTGGAGAAGCAGATACGAGTGGATGTCGCGCAGCTGCAGATCTTATTAACACAATGTGGGAGTTTGTAATTGTGGTGTGAACATATATAATAATGAAACAAGCTGTGGCCGTTACCCTGAGCGGGAGAAGTAGTGGGAAAACGAGATGAATAACTTAGTTGGTTATCAGATCAACTTATCTGAAGTAGCTGTGATGAAGATGAGGTTGACAAGCTGGCTTGGGGGCCAGCCCGGCAGTACTAACCCCCCCCCCCCGAGCTACTGCCATCCCATCCAGACTGCAAGTTCTCCTGAAGATAATTTAAGTATCTCCCACAGCTGAAAGACTTGGGTCTTCCTCCGTGTTTGTAGGCATGTGTGTATAAACACCCTATGATTTTTCTGCTATAGGACACAGCAAACACTGCCCCCTCAGATTAAGTGCAAAAAAATGTTTATATTATTTTGAAGTGAACTGCTACTTATTCCATGTACACATCCTTAAAAATAAGGTAACACAGCAGTACTGCGCATGGAGTCTCTGAGAACACAACCAGAGTTTTATTTACGGTTACTTTGACTGATATTGTAACATAATTACACCGCTGTTTTCATGCAGAGACGTGCGTGTTTCTGAAACCATTTTAGTGCATTTATGTCCATATTTGGTTTTTTTTTCCCCAAGAAAACACTTGCTTAACTCTTGTGTACTTGGGACGTTCAAGAAACACTATTACATACTTCAGATCTTTAGTGACGCAACATATACAGTATAGGCTACCGTGTCGTTTTTTTTTTTTTAAATTGAATATGTCTTCCCCAAACATTATGAATAATTTCTAAATAAAAGACTTTTTACATCGCCAGCACTAGTCCTCAGGCTAGCTAGAAGTTGCTGTTTTCACATGGAGCATGCTAAAACTTAATTCCTTCATTTCTAAGGGGAACAATCATTTGAAAAATTAACATAGAAATGTTAAACTTTCAAACAAGTTTGAACCATTTTCCAACCGAAATAAAGTACAAATAATAATACTGTTTATAATGTTTCATGAAAGCTGCCAGAGAAAATATGATTTCCAGTTTGTTTACTTGTATAGAAAGCACCCACCACTCAAAAGTGTCCAGTAATCAAAATCTATTATCATTCTTCATATGCACAAAACAAGCTAAATTGTGCGAATTGGGCAAACATTGCAAAAAAGTACCATCACATAATGTCCCGTTCACACCATACACTTTAGCAACAAAGAGTGGGACTGAGGGTAATAAAAGTGTAAAAAAAAAATACATGTCAATATGGACAAACAGAAGCACAAGGGAGACTAAATAATGTGGGAAAAATACTAGCTGTTTCTTAAAGCCAAAAGTGCCATTGTTTACAAATGCAGCACTTAAAAAGCGCTTTTTACCTTAATACGGGTATTTTTTTTAGAAATAAATTACCACAAATTGATTTAAACTATTTTGCCGTAAATTTGGTAGTAAATTCACACTGAACCATGTGACTTGAGAAGAGCTGTAAACTGACATTTTAATCAGTTGTATTAACATGGTAGCAGTGCAGCTATCAATAATCAGGAAGCCATTCATAGCCAGAACGACTTAATATTGTAACGTTACCCTGCGTCAACTGACAAACACATTAATGAAATAAGAACGGTAGCCTCGTTAGTTGCTAAGCTACCGTCAGGCATAACTATTAAATACTATAAACATTAACAGCTAACGCTAAAATAATATTTAGTATATTAATAACAGCTAATGTATTTAACATTTAATGTATTAAAATGTATGTATAGTGCTTTTTTATTAACACACCGCCCAAAGTGCTTGGTAAGCAATGGAAATGAACGTGTTTCGCTGCCGTTGTTCTGACCAGTTGAGCTACCTATCGAGAAGTACTATTGAGCTTTTTTTGCGCATGTGCAGTTCCACCGTTTTGGGGGTTAGAGTGAAGATATAGGGGTTAGGGCACGGGTCACGAACTATACAGTATTTGTCAGAGGGCCAGAGTTTTACCAGACAGCCTCCTTGGGAGCCGGACAATAAATGCTTAACGCAGCATAGTCTGTCTGAGTCTGTCCTCATTTCGGAGTTGTAGCCTAAATATAGTCATAAATGGTGGTTATTCTGACAAGAGACTTATTTTTAGTTGCTTTAATAGTGTAGACCACTATTTTCTTTTTGATCCACACAATTTTGGAATCCAATTGCGGGCCGGATTGAACTGGCGGGCCGCCAGTTGATGATCAATGGGTTAGGATAAGGGTTTTAGGGGTTTTTGGGGGGTTGTGGTTAGGGTTAGGGTAAGGGTTATCGTTAGGGCAATCGATTAGCACTATGGTAGCCCAACTCGACAGAACACCGTAAATGTTAAGGTTTGGAACTATTCACCGTCCCCATGACCCGGAAGATTGCCGGAAATTCCTCAGCCTTTTTTCTACTGCTCTACTACACGTAATGCAGCATAAACACACTGTGCAACAGTAATCATCCTCCACGTGAATGTGAAACATGACAATCAATGAGCGGAACACGGTCCTGTGGATTAAACGTAACATCGAAGCAAAGAATTAGCATTGAGGATTTTGTTTTTAATCGAGTTATCTGAGTTACTCGATGAATCGTTTCAGCCCTAATACAGCTACTGTATATGAATTATCCCAGTCTCTTGTGCACAAACCCCAAAAGCTGATTAAGTTAGAGCAAAAATAATGATGTAGGTCTTATAGAAATGCAAAAACGCATAGGTAATTTTAATGAACAAACTACATTTGATCACAAACAAAAGCCACAGGGGCTACTTTCACTCATATCAAGCCTCTGGGAAATATCTAAAAAGACAACAGTTACTTAATTGGAAGTAACAGGTGTTAAGTAATAGTATCAAATAATACAAATAAACCCAGAATAGCTTCTTACATTTTTCCATAGGAAAATCATTTAGGTTTACTGTTGTAAAATATGGAAGATTTTTTTTTTGCTATATTGCCAAAGATGAGGAGGCAATAATATGCTATAAAAAAGACAATGACTGCTATAACACATGCAAACCTGTTGTGCTTTTCGACATTTGCTTTTATGCATAGCATGCCTCAAAAGACAGTAATGAAAGCAACAAAAAGATGTACGCCAGACTGTTTTTCACATTTAATGCTAGACATCTGTATATAGTTTGAGCTTCTGAGACCCAGCAGGTCATTTGTAGATTATACTTCAAGTGCGGTTATACCTCAGAGACCTCATATTGCTTTTGTCCTGAGGCAATCCCAGCTGCTGCAACTGGCAAATTAGGTAAGAAGCAGTGGTATGCATTCCACCATGCGATGCATACTGAAGCAGCTCACCTGCTTTAGCAATGTACAGCAATATTACAGTATGTGCAACAGAAACATTCATCCCCAGCCAAAATACATAATAGTATCAGAAAAGCTCTCAACTTCCCCTGAAGACATACTAAAATGTAAACTCCAAATATTTTTTAATAACTATAAATACAGAAATGTAAAAACAAGGTAGCACCCATCTCCTTCCAAGATCTGATGTTTTATCTACGTAATCTAATAATCTTAGAACATCTCACTATGAAGAAGAGCCAATATTTATATTTTCCCCGCAGACTAAACAAGAGTATGTTGCTAAAAGTCCACATATTATTCATAATAAAACAGCTACTGGGCTACAGGCAAAGTTCATCGTTGTAAATGACTGCAATAGCTCTATATCAGTTATTTGCCCTAAATTCAAAAACTTATATCATTTACAAACAAAACTAAATATCTAATTGCCTGCATTTCAGTATGTGCTTACACAAGCGTAAAAATGCAAGACAAGCTGCATTTTTATAACCCTGAATCTATACAGAACATTAAATAAAAATAAATCAGTGTCAGCTATTTGATGTTCAAATCATGTTTGGAACTCAAATCAAGTCAAAAAAGTAGCAAGACATGACATTTGAATAGTGAATTAAACGTTTGATTCAAAGCACTGGGATGGTAAAATAACTTTGGTTAAACTAATGACACAGCTTTTAAGGGTATATAGAAGAGAAGATCTACTGTGATTGTTATGGTATTAGAATTTAATAATGGGGTACAATAAAATGGGCGGAGTGGTGGCTCTGAGGCTATGGATCTGTGCTGGCAATCGGAAGGTTTCTGGCCAGAATCCCCTGAATTCCAGCCGATATCCTACTCTGTTGAGCCCTTGAGCATAGCCCGTAACCCTTATTTTAGCATAACTAGAATCATGATTAATTAATTCTTTTCTCCATTATCACAAGTGTTTTAAGGTGTACTGTATGTAATGACAGACTGCCTAGCAAAGGATAATAACCAATTCATGCAAAGTTTTATAGCCGAAAAGAGGATTTAGAAGGAATTTGGAAATGCAACTCTGCTGAATATCTCTGTGATGGACTCGACTAGGTGCCTTGCTTGTTCATATTAAATCCTTTAATATTGCCTTTATATTTTCATACACAATAACATTATGACATTGTTAGAACACATAACAGGGCATATCCAGAAAACAGGAAAGAATTCCTGCTCTCAGTTATCCAAATTAATTATGATTGAATTTCAAATAAAAATAGTTGAGTATGCTTTTCATGTTTTATTTAACGTAGTAAAAAAAATTAGCTAAATATGATTGGCAGTTAGAAATGGGTTTTGAAATTCATGTAAGTGAAACTGTTCAATATGGCACTGCAGTGTATATGTGATTAAAGATAACCGTGGCAGACCTGACTTTCTCTACACCTCGCAGAGAAGCCCTACCTTATTCAGATCAGACATTCCTTTTTTTCTGCTCTCTTTCATACTCCCACCTGCTAACACACACAGATGCACATACAACGAGATGAAAAATGAAAAAGTCCAATTTTTTTCCCCCCTTGGCATAGGTACGGCACCAGCTGGGTCATTTTTGCCATAGGTGGAAACCAATCAAATGAGTAACTCTGACCTCCTGGACAGAAAGGGAAAAAAATAAAAATGTGTTCTGTCAATCAAAGTAGTATATACAACGTGACCTTTGTCCTAAGACTAACTAACTAAAGGTGACTCATAGTCCTTTCACTACTGATGACATTAAGGTAGATGGATGACTGCGCTACACATTTGAGCTACTGGAGCAGTAAAGAACAGCATACCTTAGACACACCTGCATAGCAATGTTTTCATATACAATAATCAGTTTTTTGTATATCTTGTGTTGTTTCAGGATTCTGATTTCATCATTCGTGATTTCTGAAACGTTTCATTTCACTGCGGTTAAATGACCAAAAAAAAAACGCTTACAGTCACTGGGTATCTCTAACAACTGATGTGTAATTTAACCTCTGTAATTAAACATTCAGTTTCAGTGTTACCAAAACAGGTGCATCAGTCTAACGGGGACTCCTAGTAATTTTATACTGAGGGATAAATTAGAAACAAGTGTCCAATAGATAAAAAATAGAAGGAAAAAAAATAACGTAAAAAGGTAAAAGAGCACCACTTTCATCCTTCACTACATTATTATATTTTGAATGGTATCCCCTGACACGACAAAGGAGCAGGGTCCTTCCCGTGTCGCCGAGACGAGCACCTGTCATGTTTACCCTAAGAATGCGCATGACCTTAGCACACAGAGACGGCACAAAAGACAGGAGAAATAGAGTGCTTCACTCACTTGTTCTCTTTTTGATGTAATGAATATCATTAATGGAGAAAAACACTCTTTCACAAAGGGATGGTGCTTTGCAACACAAATAGGTTGCATAAGTGGCAGGTTACACAGACGCGAACTTCTACCATTCGAACACTATTAGATTTATTGCAGGAGGAAAAAAAGAGCAAAGGAGAGTGGCGATGTAAACAATTACCTTAAAGTTCTGGTTTTGCATTGAATCCTCGCACTCCTCCCATACCTAAATTTTACCTTGGAGACCACAGACAACACAGTCAGCAGTAAGACTCCCTTAGTATTACCTTCCTGTCTCTTCACACAGCACAGTGACTTCCTTATGTACTGTATACACTTAGAGGATGTGGCTTCCTGTGCCACCTGAACTTATCAAACCTGTTCTGCTATTCATCTACATAACTTCCTCCCCGGCTATGTACTTGATAGACCTGCCCTGCTAAAACTAAACAAAATCAAGAATGAAGTCTTCCGTACCCAGGGTGGAGGGGGGGAGATTACATACAAAAATGTGTTTAATCTTAACTTTCTGGGGTCGTGGGCATCGTCGGCGATACCGTGTATCTTTTATGTGAATTTCAGTGAATATCTCGCTGAAATCTTCCTGTAGGAACATGAAAAAACGCTGGCTAAATCCATAATCTGTCTTCTTTTCAAAATGTCCATTGTCGGAATTATTAAAGTTTTTGAAATTGGGTTAAATAGGCAAAAAAGTAAACCATGTAAACATTTTTATAATTTGCAGATATAACATGATTTTATATTCCTGGATTCACTTTACATTACCATATAGACACCAGTAATAAACTATTCTGCAGTATTCCAAAACCGGTAAACAGGCTGCAACACGCCCTGAATATTTAATGCATGACGCCTTCTAACAAACCTCCCACACTCTAGGAACTGCATTAGATCCTTTCAGAGGAGATAATTAACTACAAGTTCTATAATGTTCACATACAGTATATCAAACAGTGTAGCCCCAAGTCCTTGTAGGTCTGCATCCTTTCATGACTTGTAAACCTATCAATGAGATGGCTTGTCCTACCTTAAACTTTGTCTTTTATTCAAATTGCAGCTTAATAAGACATGCTAATTTCACCTTTCAATGAAATTCCTTGAAACTGCCCTTAACTTCTGTTTTCCTGATTAAAATTTTTATTGTTTTACTTGAAAAATACCTATGAGTACCTATCAGTTAATTATCAGTTACGTATAGCACAGCACTATCAAATTCCTCTACCACTGCATACATAGTGAGTGCCAGGCGAATATCAGGAGCAAATGAAATGCACAATTATAATATTTATTCTAACTAACGTGATTTAACAGAAGTTATAAAATAAATTGGTATAAATTACCTAAAAAACATCGGCTGAGGACCAGGACTTGTGATCAGTGATAAAATACCAAAATAATTTACTGATGTAATGCACGTGTAATACGGAAATAAATTATGTCTTGGCTAACTAGTCTAAACAAGATGGTACACAAAATGTTTCATAGTAGCAGGCTTCAGTGGTATCTAATTTTACATATGATCCAGACGTTACAATAAATATTTCAATGGTATTTTAAGAAGCAACTATTTCGGTATCCTGAAATCTTGGCGATAAAATTGCCCCAAGGAGTTGTGCTGAAAGGAACATTTTTGGGTCATAAAAATAAGGTCAACAACAGAGTGCTAATTGTTCGTACTAGTATTGAGGTATTGTACATTGTGAACACAGGGTAAGTATAGACTCCAAACGAGGTAAAGTATAGCATACACTGTCCTCAACCCACCACATTGTAATTTTATCCATTCATCCATTTTCTGTAACTCAGGGTTACTGGAGTCCCCTACCAATAGCTATGGGCGCAAGGCAGGGAACGATCCAGGATGAAGCGCCAATTTGGCAAATATAGTAGCTAATTTTGCATCGCTATATTCGCCAAATGAACTATGCAAAACAAACTTCACAGCATTTTTTTCCACAGCATGTTTACATACATATGCTTACATGGCATCCACCTGTACTCTATGCAGAAATTTATTCAGACAAGATCTTATAACTTTATTAGTCATGCCAAAATCTGATGCTGTAAACTCGGGTAGCCCAAGCTTTTTTACAGGAGGAGCTACTTTTACAAAAAATAATAAATAAAATACTCTGATGACTTACTGAATCGTAGTGGGATATTTTGCTGCCAAGCGATAGGTTGGGACCTGTGCTGTAAACCATGAGTTAAAAGTATAATACTGCGCCACTCACTGGTGTCTGGATGGGTCACAATGTATTTAGATGTTTACACCCCTAGTAATTATATATATTGCAAGGTGCTCAACCCTTGTCCTGGGGCACCACTATGTGTGTTGGTATTCATTCCAGCTGAGCTGTCTGCCAAATCCAGAATTGAGAAACTCTAATATTTATTATATATAGCACATGTTCCCCAGGGCAAGTGATCTTCTGCTTATCCAAGGACGTCTATGCTCATTGAAATATGCCACATTTTCACCAACTCTGGTCAGCTGGCTGGCATGATATCTTCAATTTGAGTCCGCACACGCATTTACATGTATGTAACATTTTACATGTATGTTTTATTAACTTGAAAATAGTCTGTAGGGTTTGGAAACTACCCCATTTGTTTTGATGGAGCTGATTTTAGATTAATAATGAAACTAAATACATTTGTCATATGATTTTTTTGCAGGAGCACAAGTCAGAAAGCGTGAGTGTCACGCCAGATGCATGAGAGTTGGCAACTCTGAATTTGCAGTGTGATCTGCAGCTTCTACAAACCCCTGGCCCGCTCAGTTCATTAGGCAGGTCTTCCTCTCCCCATATGTGTGACTGTCATATGTATAGCAAGATGTCTGTTTAACTTGCCGTGATCATTACCTGGATGAAGTGTTCTGTATGGAACATCACCCAAAGCTGAGCAATGAAAATCTGACATTGTGTTCCTGCTGTGAGATACAACTTCACCTCCCTGTCTGTTGACTCCTCCATAACTGTTGACACTATCATTACCACCCTGTCCCAATCTGTCAGTCTTGTTGCTGTCTTTACTCCACCCCTGTCATTTTTCCAACACTATCAATATCTCCAGCATAACCTGCTCCAGGCACAACTTCCTTCTCAACTACAAAATAAAAATGTCCCGTTCCAGTAGCTCATTTCAGCTGATACTGTACTCCATACACTGTCCAGAGCCAGCATCTGACCTGCAAACACCATGGCGCTTAAAGATAGACATGTAGCTTGGAGATCATCAACTCAAGTCATTTGACTGACATTGCTACTACATATTGCATTGATGAAGTACAAAAAAAAAAAAATGATGATTGCAAATATTTTTTTCATTTAATAGTCTGATGCATAATTTGATAAAAGCATAGACATCGATTTATGGAAGTTAATAATAATAATAAATTATTATTATTATTATTATTATTATTATTATTATTAGTTTGTTGTATACTGTTAGAATGGCTATGACCTTGAATAGGTTAGCAATGAAAATAGATACTGTTTCCTTAGACTCTCATTAAAATCTAATAACAGAGTTGTTCAGCACTAATTGCTTTTGACATGAAAAGTTAAGCTGTAGCAAAAAAGTGCCATGTTCCTGAAAAAGACACTGATATCTACTGCAAGTGATATAAAGTCATAAAAATGCAATATAATGCCTTGTAAGTCTGTCTCATTAAGAGAATTTAAGAAATCATATTAAAGCAGCATTAGTTCTTACCTGTAATAAGTGGATCCAAGGAGGGTTCAGATAAAACAGGTTTTTACTATTAACTAAAAAAACAACCTACTGCGCAATAGTGGATGATTTTTCGACATGTGATATCTCCAATGACAAAAATTTCCAGAAAATTTACAGACAACTACAAATTATAATACATGCCATATTTCCTGAAATTGTGGCTGGAAACTTTATTTACCTAAGCCATGCTAACAACAGGCTTTTTCCTTGAGGCAGGCTTGGATTAGAGGCAGCCTTGGATTAGAGGCAAGCCTTCATTACTAATTCCCTCTGGTACTGTATTATGCTGTTAATACAAATTCTATGTATAAATTAATAACACACCACCAGTGTGTCTGAGTTTGAACCCAGTAAAAAACATCAGGTACATTTATTGATAATATTTGTATAACAGTAGATTACATTAATCCACGGCTGCTGCAGTTTTAAAAGATGGCTAACATTTCCAGTGACTGCCTTCTAAAAGAAAATCAACTTTTCATCAATGCCATGTAAATCATGCACAATATCAGTTTGTTTGTAGTATGGCCAGTAATGTAGCAGAGTTTACCGTAAATCTACCCAGATGTCACCGCATAAAAATTAAACACTTCATGGGTGACTACAAAAATAACATTATTTCTTTACAGCACAGTCAAATTTCTAATAACAGACAGATTTAGCTGCGAGCAAAATCTGAACTGAAAAATTAAAATACCTGAATATAAACATCACACCTTAGCTAGCTTCATAAATGAAACAAAGTCATTCATTTAAAACAATAGAACTAATGATGAATGCTAGTTATCAGATACAATAAGGATGTTTCAGTTTTTATTAGCACACATTTCCCCAAGCGCTAAAATTGACTAAATAAGTAATAAACTGACTGTGCAAACTTTGAATTTGCTTTGTTTTACTTCTGTTATTTCTATATCAATCCGGAAATCTTCATATTGATGTGCACACAAATGTTTCTCGTCCATTTTGTACATACGAAGGCTTTGTGAGTCAGCCTCCGGGAGTCTGTCCACCCTACTCTATTTTTTCGGTTTTAATGCAGTTTTAACATTTTGATTAAAATGAAACATGTTTTTCACAACTGGCCCTAGGTCACCCGAGTGTCCCACCCACCAAAGAGCAGAAAACAGATTTTGTGAATGTGTTAAAACATTTTAGCGGTACAGGGTATCCCGCTGATAACTACTGTAGCTAGCTCACATCTGTTTAACCAGAAAAGTGCTGAAATATTTAAACTGATGTACAATAAAATAATTAATTATGCATAAATACCAAGGGGTGGCATGGTGTTGCAGTTGTTAGCACTGTCTCCTCACACCTCTGGCACCAGGGTTTCAGTTGCTCCTAGTGTTCCATGCGTGTAGAGTTTGCATGTTCTCCCAAAGAAAAAAAAAAACATGCTGAGGCTATGTGGAGTTACCAAATTGTCCATAGGTGCACCTGTCTGACTGTGCCCTACAATGGGTCCGTGCCCCATCCTGGGTTGTCCCCTGCCTTGTGCCCATAGCCCCTAGCATAAGCTTCAGACCCCCCACAACCCTGAACAGGATAAGCAGATTCAGAAAAAGGATGGATATATTAATATTCAGAACTTCTTATACATTTGGTGACTAATGCAACATTAACTCACGCCTATAATTCTGTGCACCTTTCACTATAGTGGTGTAATTGACGTAGGTCACTATATTGTATGTATCTAAGCCTATTTAAGAAAACGTGCAGTAGTGAGCATCACTCAGGCCCACCCAGATTTTATCACTTTATGTATCTGCCACTGATTCGTGCATGACCACAGTTGTAAATAAGAAACTTGTTCTTAATCTGTCTTACCTGGTTAAATAAAGGTAAATAAAATAAAATAAAATAAATGACAAATGTGAAGAATGAATCTGGTCAATGCTCAACAACACTTCCTGTAGGCGGCTTTCAAAGGTTATATACCAGTTAACCTATTAGTCTATAACTTGGGCTATAATGCTACATGGTATATTATTGATTGTATGCCATCTGATGTTGTATAAACACATTTTAATTCTAGCCCACAAAAATGGGATGACCCCAATGTTTTAGATGCATTGTTTCTATATTCACATCAGTACATATAGGAAAATGACAGGCATATAGTAATATGTGTGCATAATGTACAGCTGGTGGCATATCAAACGGTTTGATAATACACAGCGCACTCCTACACAGTTAAGTAAACTAAGCTAAATATATGGTTTGAGAAAATATGATTTGGAAAAATAAAGAGTTCATTTTGTAACACTTTCCTTGAAGTGGTCATATAACTGCATTGTACATACCCTCATAATACATTCATAATGAACTGGGTATAAATATTTATAAAAAGGCATAGCACATTATAGCCAAGTTCAATATGCATTATGAATGCTGTTATTTATAATGCACTATAAGTACCTTAATAACGCCTTATACGGACCATTATATATTAGTGCATTATAGATAAGAGCTTCATAGAGTATTCATAATGCATAATAAACATGGCTATAATGTTAATATTATGCCTTTTTATAAATTGTTCTAACTGTTTATATTACTTTATGAATGAATTACAATGCATTATGAAGGCATATATAATGAAAAGGTGAAGTGTAGCCATGCATTGTTTCATGCGAAGTATTCTGTTTGCTTGCATAACCCTAAAATTAACCCTTGTAGCAACCATTTGCAAACAGTACTGCTATGATATTACCACAAGTCTAGGGGCTTTAAGAGAAAAATGACACTTTAATATTAATGTTCAACAACTTTTCCATGCATTTACACACCAATAACAGTTATGCTATTTATTTTCAACAAACAATGACTGCATATCAGCTTTTTACTGAGTGCAATGCTAATATGCAGTGATTCCTACGCAGGTGATCATTTTTGAAGAAAAGTGTAGTGGAGTCATCATTTTATATAAATAATAATCATGGTGACAGTGAATGAAACAGCTACTTAGAAGATGGTGTCATGAAGTAGGAGGTACAGCACAGTGAGATGCAAATATGCACTTTGTGGCAACAGCGTTAGTAAAATTTCAACACATAGCAGGGAAAGGAAACCAAGAAGCTTCAGCAATTGTGGGAAAAGTTTTGTTCACATCCCCAGTGGAAATCCTGAAGGGACTTTGAACGAAGACGATAGGGGGTCTCCTGTTACTGCCAACAGCTTCCAAGTGACAAGGTCCTGGCGCTGATACACTGGCTGCTTCTCAGAGCCAAGATCTGGCGGATAAGGATGTCATCTGCCCTCCTCCTACAAATACCCCAACACAATATGCATTCACTGAATCGGAGCGGAGGTACCCAAGAGCCCGCAGCTGAACTCCATTTGCGACACATTTACGAAAGTGAAAGGAAGCAGAGAAGTGAACACACTCATAGTGCTCATTATTTAGGTCCTGCAAGCAAAAACTAGAATTATTACGGTTATATTTCATGTTTCCAAAATACTTCCTATGTCTAAACCATTCTCTCACAATTTCATTGTACCACAATATGACGGTACAATATGAGAGGTTATGAAATATAAGCCACATCATTCTGAGGTCCCACCTATGAACGAAACGCCTGGCATCCTATGGCATTTCCACAAAAGCTGACCAATCTACAGACACTCACTAGCAAAAAAGAAGGTTGACTGCGATGTGTGACTGCTGATGCATGATGCAATCACTGGGCATTCATGAGACGTGGAAGATGATGAGAAATACTCATCAGTTCCAAACGCTCATTCATACATCAAACTTCACAACTCCTGACAATCTCAGTCTTTCTAGCCTGAAAACGTCTGTGTTTTTCAAATACCGCCAATACATTACTGTACCATGCCCTGCCCTATGAGTACATACACAGGCTGTAAGAGTGGCAGCACGGTCCAGCATATTCATTTCTGGTACTTAATAGCTTTTACAGATATTTATAGATATTACTATTTTGTACATCTCTTCCTGGAACAGAGTTTACAAACTAGATTATACAATAAATAAAATCAGTAAAATCAGCCATGAAAAATTCTTACAAATACCCTGGCACAGCCTTAATATACCTCTCTAATGCTGGGGAAAAAATTAAATGGATTCTGTGCGACTGTAATAGAAAAGGGTATCCCCCGCTCTCTTTAGAGATCAGAGTAAATACAGGGAAGCCCACATGCTCAGCTGGGCGGGCAACCACCGTCATGGGCCTGCCAAGGCATCCCAAGGGCCACGGATGGTACCAAATGGTTAACGGTTTGGTTAACATGAAACAGACCAATAACACAAAGCTGCAGCCATCGCCTCTGTGTGCGGTGCGAACATTAAAAGATTAATTCACTGACCAAAAAAAAACACATTGTAAAATCAGTGTTTAAAGGGTATGACTTGTATATATACTTACAGTAACCTACCTCTTCAGGGTAGTGCCTGTTGAAGATAATGTGGTGCCCTAGTCAAGCTTTCTTTACGTTGCCTAATGGGTTGACCGGGACTGCTAGAGGCCGACAAGTAGCCTTGATAAACCAGAGTTATTATTTCTCCATAAATATTTTCTTTTATTTTCCTCCACTGCATTTTAGCTTTTCGTTAATTAACTACCTTTTTATCTGTGCTTGTTTATTTATCTACTACTACTGTATAATACTAACCATTGTCATGTCAGGCTACACTGTGCGTCTTGTTAACTGCCTGTTATGCACTTTGAGATGACTGCGTAGGGAAGAGCACTTAATGAAAATGACTGGAGCTGCATTACAGCCGCATTACATCATAAAGTTATTTGCAAGCGAGAGCTACTGTCTAGCTGCTACACAATGAATAAACAAAGGCACATGAAACCCAAGTCATGCATAATCATTCAAAACTTATGAAAAATGCAATAATCAGGAGAACATTCTTATAGAACAAACAGGTCGTGTCGAACTGAGGCTCAGATGTTATGAAGACAGGTCCAACGCTCCATCACTAAGAAAACAAATAAGTTCATATTTACTGTATTAATGATAAAATACGGACACCTTAGTAAATCACTAAAATCACTCGGTAAAACATTAAAACAGGCGAATCAATTGCATATTAGCATTGATAAAATGGAATCATGCATCAGAAACTATAAACATTAACCCTGATAAACATTAATCGAAGAAGTAGAAAAGCACGTTGACTTTGGAACTGAGTGTTTTGATAAATATACTTTAAAAATTAATCCCTTTTTTAGAGAATTTACAAAAAAAAAAATTGTGTGGAAGAATCAAAATAGGTGAAAGGGCACAGGCACAGAGTCTAGAAACAAGCATGAAAGTTTTCGTGGGCTGCATCAGACAGGCTCTTATGAATGGAAACAGGTGCTAAAAACTTTGGAACACTTGTCAACGCATGAACAAGCAACAGACCTCTGGTGACAAACTGGGATGCTTGTCTTCTGTTCTATTCCAGACTTACAAAAAGCCGTCATGGCACATTTCTGATCATAACTGATGGCAGGAACAAAAAAAAAAAAGCCACTTTCTAAGGCTAACAAAGTAAAAAAAAAAAACGTCAAGTAGAAAACCATCCAGAGACACAGATACACAGTCACACGTGTTATGTCCTATAAATCAAACATTAAATTACATCTAAGAATTAGAATAATACCCTCCCCAAAAACAATTAGGTAAAATCCACCACTTGTGACACGTCGGTGCTTGGCTGTCAGAATAAATAAGGTTTAAGATAAATCCGTAGAGCTAATCCCGCCACTTGGAAAGCATGGTCCTGGGAAGTGGAACTTCCATTGTCATAGGAGAAAATGTAATATAGTCCCCCCCCAACCCTTTGCACAGACAATACATTCCAAGACCCAGCACACAACATGATTTTCGCTTGTAATAATGGACCCCTTATATAGTATGTGAATATTTCCTATCTATAAACATCAGTTACCCATTTCTTGTCTACGAATAAATTAAATGAGCACTCTAATAACAATAAGGTCAAATAAAAATAATCAAAATTGAACTACTATTTTAGTTACAAACTAAAATGTACTATTTATCCCAGTTTTTCAGTTTTCTTAAACTACAAACACTGAGTGCGTAAACTTGAAGCCATGTAATTTGATTCTGCATGAAAGGGGTGACTACTGTGCATTGTACCTCGTTTTTAATTAAAACAAAACGACATGTGGCTTTTTTTGGGAGTACATAGATACTTACCTCATAAGGTATTCTTTAATACACCCCCAGAAATTCCTTTCTCCCATTGGTATTCTGAACAACAGAGAACTCTCTGAAGACAAAACAATCAACAGAAGCTATGGGGAAAAACAATGGATTATAAAGGATAAATATCAACTCTGGTTTTTATTCCGAAAGTGAATTTGTCCCCTATATTATTAAGACCGTTTGAGAAACAGAAAAAAGCGCCAGGGCAACAAAACAAGCATCAGGGAGTCACTAAACATCCAAAATAATCTTTTAAAAGCACTTACGACAATTTGAAAAAGATCAGTTTTGACGCCAATCCACAAAAAAATGTGACATGAGTTTGTAGAACCACAATGGTTTTATAACTGAAACCACATTTTATCATCTGATCTGGTGTAACTAGCATTTTTGGTTGTTGTCCATCTGATCTGGTGTAAACTGGAATTTTTGTTTGTTCACACAACAGTATAAATAACAGTCACTTGGTTCATTGAGCATAAAACATTTTTTGTGAATCTTTTATGAAATAAGATTAAAGAGTTTTGCCTTACCGAATTCAGCACTACACAGATTTTCTTTTCTCCTGTTAAGCATTGGAAAGTGAACAACTACAAATGAAATTAAAATAAGTTCCCTTTTTTAACATGAAATAGTATGTAACAGTGCATATCTGACATCCTGTTAACTGGTTGCGTGGTGATGATGTAGTCAAATTCTTGGCTGTACTGTAATCTTAAATGCACTAGTTACCTGTCTCATCCCATGAACCAAAGCAGTATTTAATGTCCCTTGTAGAAAGAATGCCTCAAATTGTTCTGCTGCTATAACTGCTAGAGGAGGTTACTTTGATGAATCGAAGACATGACATTCCCTTGCTAATAACGGTAATCAAATGGTGAACAAACTGTACATGTCTTTGTTTGCAAAGAATACTGAGTGTATTTTTAGTAAATGCTAAGTAACTGAAAATGCAGAAAAATCTCAATGTCTGCACAAACTTGACTGTATTTTACACACACACACTAGAAAGACTGCCTGATTGTTGAGTGTTACTCTTCAGGTAACAGCCATTCACAAGAATTTCAATTTTAACTAGAAATGTAGTCCCTTAGTAAATGTAATTCCTTATTCCTTACATCACAATAGAGTTTTACATGAGACAACATTGACACCGGTGACGATGTGTCTGTGTATATTCACATTTTACACACATTTTATCTTCCAGTGGGCTAGCCACAATTTTACCTTCCAACCAACTTACCGCAAAACATTTAATGACTTAAAAAGTTAAAGATATTTTTAGTGTACAATTTGTTTTTGCATTTGGATTTACAATCTTAAAAATGAATGCTGTTTGATCAGCTATTCTCTCAGAATCTGATATAAAAGAGGGCACTCTTAGCTGTTCTGGGACCCGACTAGGACCCGGGAAAGAGGCACATTCATACAGACCTACCCATACGAGGATTACACGCCCCCAAATCTAAATCACCGATTCAACTTTTTTCTGCTCTCTGAAAATTTTATTGTGCCTTTGCATTAATAATTTATATAACTGAAACTTTCTTACTTATATTTTAATAAGGCTGCAAAAAAACAAAACTTTTGTTGGAGTTTTGCCCAATGACAAAAGACACTAAAAATGGTATAAGCTGTTGTACTTCATAAAATTTCTGTTGCTTTATATCATATAATCCCTTCTATTTGGAACGCTGTGTCAGGGTTGTATTTAGAAAGCAATGTAGTAATGTAGTTTGTAAAGCTTTCACCATAAAGACTGCTTTGTATAAAACGTTTAGGGGTTACACAGATGACTTACATATTGCAATCCAGTGGTTTCCTGAGGTTTGGTTTTTATAATTATATTATAAGTCAGGCGTTACAGTGGGTAGAATAAACATTCTGGGAGTGAGTCGGGCTTCTGCAAAAGTGGGTTTTTTTTCTTAAATATAAACTGACCTTAGTGCATAAAACTGTCTCAAATAACCCTAAATCAGCTTCTCATAAATGCGTTATACCAATGCCATGATATACATGAACTATTTTGGTGTGTTCATAAGTAAAAAGTATAAACAATTTCATTGGCGACTGAGTAAACATATACTTGTTTTGCTTTTGGTCATTTCTGTGGTTATCTGGGTAGAGAAGCTTTATTTAGTAACCCAAATGCATATGGGGGAAAAACACAGCTTACATTATTTTTACTTTCCTTCCTCGAGAATCTGTATGAAGGTCTGAGCAATGCCTGTCCTGTAATTCTAACCTGGTCGGAACATTAGTACCATATTCTTTTCATTTCGGATGTCTTTTCATTCTCTTTTCCCGTTTTGTTTCCCTGGATAAAGTCTTGGCCAAATTGCAGCCTCAGATGAGTGACTTAGCCAAATGACTTCATAGGTGAATGGGTCATTTCCTTCTGTACATCTTTGGTTTCAGTCTGGGGGACAGCTTGTATCTTCATCACAAAAAAGGCACTTTAATGACTGGGCTAATGGCCGTTTCCCAACTACAGTACACTAAAGTGTAGTAAAGAGAAAAAAACATCTATCTAGAGAGCTTACATTTATCATTGTATAAGCAATAGTGAGAGAAATAAGCCTTTGATATGCACAATGGGTGTGAGTGGGTTTCAAAGCTGTTACATCTTCTGATATCATATAGAAAAATACACATAAAAGCCATACTGTAAATATTTGAGTGTTTAGTATCAGTACTTTTAGTATCATAGTATAATTAGTTTTAACATCATAGTATCAGCGCATGAATGCATGCAAGCAAGAAGTGAATAGCTCATAGTGATATTTCCACAGCAGTTTATTGTATTCCAGTGTGTTCTTCGGTTAATTAAGTAGGACACTTAAGAATGGACTCATTTTACTCAAAGTTAACGTAGAGGGCTACTTACAAAGGCACAACAATAAATCAGTTCCTCGCTATCCATTCCTCAGAATGACAAATTTCATATCACCCTTCCAAAAAGACCAGAGCATAAACCTCATTTAGCAATAGATCATGCATCAGCAGAAGAAAGGTATGAATGTATATCATATCTTTAAAAATGTACAAGTATTCCATTTTACTTTAAAATGAATCTTCAGGGGATAGGTTAATTCTTTAATTCTATTTTACCTGAATAGGGATGAGAGTGAGCATGTTGTCTTGCCTGACAGTTTCCCACATCAAAGTTATGATGAAGAGGAGACGGTGTTGCTCACTGAATGCACAAATACGTCCACTGAGACCCTGAAATATTTTATCTAATTGCCACAGGGAATGTACTGTCAAGTGATGTTTTCCAGTGATGGTGACAATATTACAATAGGGGATAAATTGATGTTTCAAATGCACAATATAACACAGAAATTAGCGCTTAATGATGTTGTAAACTCATCTAAATCATAAAGAGGTGTAATATATGTGGGTATTGGGTCATAATTTACTCAGTAATAATCTACGCGTAAAAAACAAGATAAATGAAAAAATCAACATGGAAAAAAAAACGTTTATTTAAAAATGCTTGTAAGAATAAGTTATAGAATCAGCAGGCGATTCCCCCTTTCCAGCCTTCACATTTGACTCACCCGGTTTTTACCTGCACAGTTTGAAGAAGTGTAATTAAATTTGAACTTCTGGTTAAGACACATTGCTCTGTCCCCCTCTTTAGTAGCTGCTGGGTAAATACAAGTTTACACATGTATACTCCCAAAGAAGCAATTTTTTTCTTGACAGTTCAAATAGACCTGTGACCAGTTTCAACAATTCTTTTCTTACTTATAACTTAAAAGTCAAAATACCTTTAAATCAGCAGAGCTTTTTGTTTTTCTTAAAAATTCTTGTAGAAAAAAAATTTGTACAAAGTGTTTTTCGGGGATGGAGAGTAGGAATTAGAAATCCTAGCAGTAACATTTTTAAGACTGAAACGTTCTGTTTGGTTTTAAATTATTTTCACACGGTAGCAGGCTGACCTTGTATCACGTGTCACCAAATTTCATACGCCTTCCAGCAATTAAGTACAAATCTGAATAATACCAGCAATTTATCCACACTCATTATCCATATGATTCGCTGACATAATGCTGTCAATTTCTACCCTTAATTGCATGTTAAAGATTAGCTTTACCACTTCTAAGTTTCAAAGTAAGAATTTATGGCGATTAGTTAATTGCAGATCTCAAAAAACCAAAATCCACTCGTAGTTCATCACTGCGCAAATATCTGAATCGTTTAACAATTTTATTCAACGTAACCCCATACAGATATGTCACATTATTTAACTAGATATACAAGGCAGCTTTGGCATGCCAGGATATCAATCAAGGAAACTTAGTGATTTTTTAATTTGTTTGTTTGTTTATCGGATTCATTTTGTCATGGTACTCTGCGGTATCGTATTAAAGGTGGAGCAGCTCAGAGTAACCTTTGCCCTTTGCTCTGTACCCAAGGCCAGTTAGTCCTATAAGAACATAAGAAATTTACAAACGAGAGGAGGCCATTCAGCCCATAAAGCTCGTCTGGGGAGAACTTAACTAACAGCTCCGAGTTGTTAAAATCTTATCTAAGTGACACAGGCAGCCACCTGGGGTACCAACTTGCCAGCCAATGTCAGTTTTCTTCAGAGAGGGGGCCCTAAGGGTGACACTTGCCTAGGGCACCACATGGGCTAAGACTGGTACAGGATAGGCTTTAAGCTCACAGTAACCCTAAAAGGATCATTTTTATATGCAGGCATTCCCTACACTTTACTTAATAAAGGATAATTAAACTTGTGTTAAATACCAGGGGAAATTCTGCCTGATTTTGGTAAGCGGTTACAGTGGGCTTGTTCTCTGTAAATTAACTTTCTCTTTTAAAAGTATACGTTAAAAAGAGCATCCCCAAGTGGCGCAGATGGGAGAAGCACAAATATTACAAAATATTAGGGAGCAAGATTCCAGGGTCAGAAATAGTGCTGTGATAGGGAACTATGTACTAGTGAGAATTATTAATGGCGATGACATCATTGGTTTTTACTGACTGCAAAGGAACGGAAGTGTGTCAAGAGATGCAGTCACAGTAAGACACTTTAATTCCCCTTCATCATTTCAAATGCTTATAAATACTAACTTCTATAACAACAGGGTTAATAACCAGATTGTAATTGTAATGAGGTTCCATTTGTATCGAAAAAACAGCTCTATTGATGTGGCAATAATGAATTATTCTCTTTTTCCTAATACTGATCTGTTAGCGAACTATACCAGCAGTTTTAAGTGTCCTTTGTCAGTTTCAGTCACCCCATTCTGATTGGATTTAATTTTCCATTTTTGCTGAATAGGCTACACTAATTTATATCGATCACAAGATTCTCCAAATTTTTGGAATTCTCTAGTTCTCTGATATTTATTTTCTAACAAGCACCAGCAAAATATTACCTGTTGAAACATGCCTGGATAATCAGGAGCATCGATGAGTTTCTCTTTCGTTAGACTGCTATAAAATCTCCGTCGGTGTTAAAGTTTGAACAATGACATTTTCACCCACACTTTTCTTTTGGAAAAGTCTTTAAAATGACCACAGCTTCCATCATAACCATGGGAATTTGAATATTGCTACAACAATCCCCTTCTGTATCATTTAAAATCTTTCTAGGAAGCAGCAGCTAGCTCACTGGCATTCTGCAGGATGAGCCAAGGAAGGCACACGGCTCCCAGAAGGAAACATCTTTAACCGACAGATTGACAGACACCTTGAAGTCACATATATTTTTGGGTGCCATCCATAACTGAACTTTCTGCATTATGAATTTGGAATGATTCTATGTCAATCCTCATACAGGAAGCAGCTACTTGAATGGATAAACTTTACTGGTTCTAGAGTGAAATTCATAAAATTTTAATGGAGCATTTATGCAGATTAAATTCACGTCCCAGCATTTTCATTGGAAGCTAAATCCAATACGGCTGACATAAGGACAACTGTACTGTAACATGCGTATTATAAAATATTTTTTAAATAATTAGTAAACCAGACCAAGTTACATATTTGTATCTTTATTAATGTCAAGCAATTATGTTTTGATCAAAATTAATTAAAACCAGCACTAGATAAACCTACTTTTAAACCATATTCCAGACCTTGACCACCTTTTGTACGAAGCATGGTCTTCACTCTAACCAACTCCCTAACTAAATGTGTTGAAATGTATTTTCAAATGAATATAATTAATGGGTATAATGATTCACCTGAAATATTGATTCATATATTTCATATACCCAGCCACACACCAAGCTTAGTTTATACAAACAGCATAAGCAGGT
Source organism: Pollimyrus isidori (assembly GCA_019775955.2). Classification (NCBI taxonomy): domain Eukaryota; kingdom Metazoa; phylum Chordata; class Actinopteri; order Osteoglossiformes; family Mormyridae; genus Pollimyrus; species Pollimyrus isidori. Next base: position 8,465,532 of record JABFDZ020000037.1, read on the forward strand.
AATTACATGTTTTGTCCGTAACTGGTCATACACACGAGACCCCTTTCTATTTGAGTCATTGTTAGTCTCAAGGGTGCTATTTAAGATGATACAATCATATTTTTGTATTCTGAAGACAGAATACAAAGGGCACATGACCTACCAGTATACACCAGAAAGTTTAACTAAAATGTGTTATTGCTAGATATTCTATATAAAGCACTTTTTTAACCATGAGATGATTTTCATATTCTTGACAGCCAGAGTCTATTATGATTCCAAAATATACCAAAATAGCAATCATATGGATTATGATATAATGCACCGTTGATCCGTATTAAACACCCCAAAGCATAGCTGTCATCTTCCTTTTAATGTGCTTTGGAAGAGCCTGTTGCTTTATGTAAATCTCATTTGGATTTATATTTTATACTATTGTTATTATATAAATTTGAACTAATAAATTCAGACAAAATGAAAAAAGCATTTGAAAAACCAGGTGTTCTTGTCCTATTTAGATTAAACATTTTGTTCATGTATATGACATTAATGGATAATCTTTCCTTAGCGATAATATTCATAAATATTACACTGTGAGATACAATCATCAGCATGTTACCAAAAATTTACCAGCCCCTCATCTCCTTTGCTCCTATTGGAGGTGGTCAGAGCCATTCTTCCATTGTGTGCCACACATTCATCAAAAAGAAAATCACCATTCATTTGTAAACTTAAGTAACAACTGTGCATATTTAGCCTTTAATGGCGCTATCTGAAAGCGACCTTGAGTGCCTGGAGTCTCTGTTTAATGCACATTTTATTGGTGAATTGGAGTGGGCCAAAGCACACTGGATCTCCTTTGTAGTTCGGCCTTGGTTTCAGAAACAATAACGACATAGCAGAGAGCACTCCAGCCGTCACTTCAGAGTCTTTCCGTCTTCAGCCCACAACCGTCTTTTCACGCACCAGTGGGCTGCCTGCCAGTGCCTTGGTGGATCAAAACCAATATCAAAACCTCCTGAATTAATTACCTTTGAGAGTCCTGGCTTTATAATGAGTCTCGGTGGGAATTAAGGGATTAAAAAATGAAATGGTATCTCGCAAAACCAAAGGCAAGCTTCCAGGGGAATCATCATTTAAGGACGCCATTTTCTACTTCGTACTGTTTTTTAAAAAGTATGATTTGCATTTATTATTTATTTTCTTGACACTACTATTATTCATTTTTTATTCATTTTGGTCCCTACCTAGCTATGGAACTGCAATCTCATGTTGCAAACTAAGATTCCATCACAGAAATACAAAATTACATACTTTTCAATTTTAACTTTACAAGTATGTCCATGTTTTTTAATGTTACAAATTTAATAAAGAGATATAAATATTGGTCAGTGTGTATTACTGATATTCATTTTGATCAATTTTAATCAAAGAAATAGGAGCCAAACTGCACAGTAAGGCTGTCGGAGTTGGAAAAGTCCTCTTTTTTTATTTCATTTATTCCTGAGAGCAGGTTAATCGCCTTTGTGCTGAGTAAGACGGGGATTAAGAGTCAGCCGGAAACAAAACTTCTATACTTTATTGTTCAATGGCTGTGGCTTTGGTCATAAAAAGCTTAAAAGCTCTTAATGTCATCGTAACTGACACTGCAAAGAAACCAAGAAGAATTCACTAGGTAAGAACTCATAGCCGAAACACTTGTATACATTATCTGTATATTTAAACATATACATACATGGTACAAATGTTCAAATACTCATCAGGCCCCAACTGAAAGCTAGAAATACAAATGACAAACAGTAACTGATGAATAGGCTAAAATATAGAAGAAAAAAAAATCATGTACCTTAATATCTCACCTATCAAAAGTTTATTCTGAAAGCGATGTTAGTCGAAGGACTTCTAAATCCCAGGGTTTATCCTTCAAATACTCAAATCCCAGCTCTGTATGGGAAAAAGGCTCAGGCTATGTATGTATCAGGTCATACAGTCATATATATATATATGTATGTGTGTGCACTTTTCATCAGTATTTCTTGTCAATGTGTTGAATATAGAATCCATAAACATTTCTCTTTGAACTTTGAGCGCAGTCTTCATCAATCCTTGGTGTTATATGTGGACAGCAACTTGTAAACTGTAAGCAATGCCATCAATCGTGAAGAAACAGCTTGTGATTCTTAGTAATTCATTTCCATTAAAACAGGCTGCTGATAACATCCAGGAATGGGCCTCTTAGCCTCAGATTAATGGATAAACTTGTACTGTATCCCTTCATTTGTTTGTCTCTTCATTTTTGTGCGGGCATGTGTGTGTGAGATTAAAACTTTATACATACTTCATACATTAAGAATACATATATCAATAAGATATTTTTACTATTTATAGAAATAATCTGGAAATTTGTCGCTGAGGCACCACAGGATTTTTCGTTTCTGAAAAGTCTGTAATCGTCATAAATTACAAACAACTACGGAGGGAAGACGTTTGGCCTTCAAACAAAATATTGCCTGGTGCTAGCTTAACGCACATTTTGATATATTATTGTCAGTTAATGATTTGCCAAATGTCAATTGAAAACATGATTCTAGTTATCTGGAAAAGGCTTGAAAATACAGGCTTAAAATTATAATTAATTTATTAATGTTGCCCTAATTTGTAACATATTCATCCTGCTGAGCTTAACAGCACAGTCCTGGCTCACAGTCATAATGTTTTATTGTCAAAATGCACACAGGACCTAATTTTCAAACCAAGATAAGTGGCATAAATAATACCAGTGGATCCAGTATGCCAGCCTACTGTGGTTTTTGCTAAGTTAACAGAAACAGCATATCGGATTTTAAATAATACTCCCTTAATGTTTTCAAGCCAGATCTGAGATTCCAGCAGTGAAAGCACAAGACACCCAAAAAAAATTAGCTTAACATGACAATTGCTTTATCATAGAGATTAAAAAGAATCTTGTCAACTTTAGGATGGAGCAAGCAGTGCAGAAATTGCCAAGTCGTTACATTAATAATCAATTTCTAAAACCTCTTCTCAAACCAAGCAGAATTCCTTGGCATAGTGACCCTTTGAGTCACTATGAATTCAGAATCAGTCCCTGGCTAACAAAATAAGCCCACAGTATCATAAAGATAATCAACTGTGTGCTCTGATTACCAACTCACCCAGGACAGCTACGGTGGAGCTAAGAAGCAGTGTCATAAGATTGGCAGTTATCTTTTATGTTACACAATGAAACTGAAAGAGAATGAGGAGGGAAAAAAGTTATTGATATGCAATATAGCTTGCAATAACTTAGGAAAAAACACAGAAGAAGATGATGATGTTTGTTAGCCACTGTAACAAACAGGGGCATAGGAATTGGGAGGGGGAGGGGCTTTGCACCCCCCACCCCCCCATATTAAATTTGACTTCATTTTCATTTAACCTGGCTTTCTGCTGTCCCTTTCAGTAACAGCTTCATAAGAAGCAAAATGGTATCTCTGCACAACAACCTGTGTGTATCTGATAATGTTAATGTGAAGAGGAGATGAGATATTGTGTAAAAATAAACTAATGAATCTTCTGCAATCAAGGTTAAAAAGCAAAAAAAAAAAAAAAAAGAATTTTGCTGCTTTGCATACAAGCATAATTAAACACCTGCAAATCCATACTCACAATATGTACAGTGACAAGAAAACTTGTACGTTAATATATCATGTCACAGTTAACAAGTGTTTATTACATACAGTACAAATAAATGGTAATTGAATAATTTGCTGCAGTGAATCAACGTTGAACTAAATATTGCCACTAGAGCTAATACGACTGTCTCTGTTACCGCTGCATGTTGTATTGTTATTCGGATTAGCACACAATTTCATGAGCATTGTTTAAATAATAGTGTTCGCCATTCTTGGAAGAGTCTAATAAAAATATCACTACTAGCTATGGGATCTGAACCAGCAACCATCCATTCATGGGCACAGCACCCCTACCCACTTAGCCATATATAGCTACAGCCAGACTGCAACGATGAGAGTAAACAATTAAAACATATCTGGATGAGAAAGAACCTTATGTATGAATGTTACACCGATGTACCTTATTTACAGTCATAAGAACATAAGAACATAAGAACTATACAAACGAGAGGAGGCCATTCGACCCATCAAGCTCGCTTGGGGAGAAC
>JABFDZ020000037.1:8470984-8488108 GCA_019775955.2 Pollimyrus isidori
TATACTGTATATATATATATATATACTGTATATATATGTATATATATATATATATATATATATATATATATAGAGAGAGAGAGAGAGAGAGAGAGAGAGAGAGAGAGAATGCCAAACCAAGTGCAAATTCCTCGTAAGAAAACACACCTGGCTAATAAAAACTATTCTAATTCTAAACATACTGACGTCAAAAAAAATTTTACAACGGCAAACACTTTGACGTTATAAGCCAAAAACGCCATTATCCCTATCTACACATCTACCCTGAAAACGGGTTTTCTGAAAGTCTTCACCCTGGATGGAGATTGTGTCTGGCCGAAAAGCCAAAAGTAATAGCAAAATTACACTGTTTAAAGTGTGGACAAGGCCTTCCATCTTTTTTTATTCTTTTAAACTTTACACATTCACTTGAGTTAAAGAAACATAAGGGGTAGGATAGTATATGTGCTAGTCTGTAATATTTAAAGAATAACTTTAAACACTTAGAAACTATTATAACCTATTACTTCTAATTGTGAGGCATTCCTTTGCTCTGTCAGCTGAGTAATAGATGATAACTTTTCCCAGATCAAAAATATAATGCACAAGTAAGTCTGGTTTTTGTTTTACAAGACACAGAATACATGTGTAGGAGGCTCTACTGAGTGCCTTACTTTCAGGAAGCATGGATCTCACACACACTGCCCTGTAGCAACTCTAAAAAACTGAAGCATGAATTTTAAGACGAAATAAAACATATGACCGCATTGTTCACACATCTATTCACTGGCTCCCTCATACACTCAGAAGGGACTTGTGAGGCACTGACCCATATTTACCCGAGTCCCCTAATTAATGTGTACATTACTTCCCAGGTCACTAAGTACCAGCCATCTTGTAATTGCTCAAAGAAAATAAAGGAGCCACAGGCTGCACTGCAGAGACGCCTTTCAAAGCCCCTGGCTTGTAGAACATTCAGCCGATCAATGAAACGAGATCTATCACCATTCCCTTATTTAAATCTAAGTTCAAGACCTGGTATTTCATTCTACATTTACTGTACGGTATTAGTAAGCCAGCTTACCACAAGAAACACTGCTGCTGGTCATGTGGTTATACGTTACTATGTATAGCACGTCTGTCATATCTCGGTACAGCACTGGCTCCCTCCGGTGTCTCTCTGCTCCCCGCGTGCCTCAGACAAACATCAGCCAGGCCTGATTGGTCTTTCACCTCAGCTGACACACCAGGATCATCAAAACCATTGGATGGATGACCTGCTGACCATCACTGGCTGTCCTTGGAACGATCACCAGAAGATGACCTCTCCATCTTACCTTTAGGATCAGTGGTCTATTTCTGACTCGTACAATTTTAACATGTTTGGGAAATGGGCATCCAAATGATTTGCCAAGAAAGATCACTATGTTCCTTTTATAACCAAAACAAAAGCTATTTCTTTTCTTCTGAAATCTAACTGTTAATATGGTATATTTGTTGTATCTGTTGCCATATGCTTGGTTTAGGATTTTCGTACAGATATTTAAAAAAAATATTCAACATTTAAAAACCACAAGCCAACTGCGTCTGACATTTTCATCTTAAACAAGCAAAGTGCCATTAATCAGATGTTAATTAACATGAAAGACAAACTTTTTCTTGTTTTAACCAGTGTGTATGCCACCTCATTATGAAATACCAGTACAACTTATTTATATAATCACATTTCCCTTCCTAGTGATATGTCAGTCCCATTACTGTATAGTAGCACTGATCAGGCATTCCGGAGATAGCAAATGAATGGTGTTGGAAAAATCAATACTTTTGTTTAAAGCTAAAAAGGGTCACAGCAGTAATTCAAGGACAGTTCTGGCAATTGGCTGTTGATGCATTCATTGGTCAGCATCACAAAATTTAAATGGTCCACTTCACCTGAATCGATCCTTCGAAAACACCTCAGCTCTTTGGGAAAACTACTGTACTCTTTAACATAAATGGCACAGAGCAATATACATTCATCTGAAGATGAAGAGTTTCTTTCTTTCTTTCCATCTGTCTAAAAGCTCATCATAATAGTAATTTTTCATACTAAAAACAAAAAATATATATAGCCTAAAGCTGAGCATATAATTTACCATCTTCAAAAATATTTTAAAAGGAAGCCAAAATTATTACCATAATGGCTCATAATCAGTTTCATAATCAGGATAACCAGCCAAGCATGTTCACACAAAGGTAGAGTTAGCACCCATCTCATATATAATGAGATTGTCTCATATTGAAAAATAAAATACTGTGTTCCTTTTTGAACCAATATATGACAGGATTTCTACCACATTTTCATACACATTGTTTCATACAAACACTACTGTAGTTCTTCACAATGGTGGTAATTGCCTAATATAAAAGTGAATAAAACCAAAAGTTTCACAAATGGAGCAGAGACGCTCAAAATCACTGCGATGGGACAGACAAGCAAGCACTGTGTGCTGAGATGGCACTTCAGAATCATCGCTGCCATAGTTACGGAGACGCAGACCCAGTCACGTGGCTCGTTAAAAGATGTCCGGCAGTACAACTGAAAAGAAAGAGGCTGTGCAAATAAGGCGGAATGGGAGGAAAAAGTACCAGTGGGTCAGTGCCATTCCGTGGGATGAACACAAGCACTGTCCCTACACAGTGTGGAAAAGTATGGAATTTGATTTAGGAAAAATTCAGTGTTTCCTACTGTAAGAAATGGGCTCTAAAAACTGAAGAAAAGAAAAACGAATTAAGTTTTTAATGAAATCACCAATGTGAGCTGGTTGCTAGGGGGAGAATGTACAGACTGCACACTGAAGAGCCACAAGGTACAGACTGCACACTGAAGAGCCACAAGGTACAGACTGCACACTGAAGAGCCACAAGCCAGGGAGCGCCGTCGTGTCTGAGCAGTGTGTACTTGATCAGTCTCTGACGTAGGCCACCTTACAAAAAAGAATGGTCACAATGGGGGGGAAACGCAGGCCTTCACCTGCTTGCTGTATTGTAACTGGCTACCTAAGGACCCCAAACGTGATCTGAAAGCACAACCTCAAGCATGTGTAGCGTGAGTAAGGCGGTAGAAGCATTACTGTCTAGTGGCAGCATCCACTGTACATTTTTTGATCAGCACTAGAGTAGGATTTGTGGAAGCTTATGTAGTAAAGCCAGACATGTAACGTTTTGATTTTAAAATCTATTTAAGCCATAAAATGTCAAATATTGTATGTAAGTCTGGAAGAGTACGGAACTTTAAACTGCAAAGTGTATAGGAATCCTGACAAGGCAAACTGCAGTCTGTCAGCGATTTCTTTTGCCTGCCCATAGTGGACGACAGACATCCTTGTGCTCTTGAAGGAAAATTATTGCTGCCTTTCATTTCTAGAGGTGGACTTTTCAGGTCCAGAGGCTACAAATCCAGACCAAGATTTTGTTTCAACCAACCAGTTGAGCGTAAAGAGTCACAGTCACAGAGTAACTCAAGTGGATGGTTGAAACAAAATCTTGGACCTGAAATCTCCACTTCTGCTCATTTCCTCTGAGCCAGATATGGTACTTTGGTATTGTTTACTTATGTTTCCTATCATTCTGAATAAATCTGATAGAATAAGTTTTCATGAATATCATTTCCAAATAGAGGGAAAAATTAATAACGTTAAGCTAGGCCATCAATTCGGTGTAAATTAATGAAGCTTATAATATTACATCCATTTCCCAAGATTCTGAGCTGAAGGTTAATACTATTTCATTTCTTCATTTAACGATTCGTTAAAAAAATTAAAAGCATAAATAGTTTACATTACGTAAATATTACAATTTACAATGTATTTTCTACTGTATTAGCCTGCAGCTAACATGCTGTTTCCAATACACATGCGCCACTGAACAATTAGCTATCAACTAACCCTCACTCCAGTCACACTAAGGCTGCAAGAATTTTTGTGCTTTTTCAGGCTATAACAATCTGTGATGGGGAATCGGATCAGTTTCTTACACCCCCCCATATCTGATTCAGCATCCTTGGCCAGTATCGCCCCAGTGTGTCAGGTATCAGATCAGTGGCATATCTAATAACACTACTACTACTTTAAGCCATAGACATTGCTCAATATAATGAGTCCTATACGCCAGGTAACAGCTGGAGAGTTAACTGATGTGTATCACAATGTTAAGTGCAACCTTAGCTATTACTGGGTTGACTCAGACGATCTATCTAGACTCAAGAGGAAGTCTTAAGGGACAAAAAAATGCAGTTGCAAATGTAAACAGTGTCCTTGAACCAAAGACAGTAGGAGATGCAGTAAAAATCCACTGACATCTGAAGGACTTCTTCCATTTTATATTCGAATAGATGTTTCTGGGGGAAAAAAAAATCACCTTGCAGTGAATTCCTTCAATTCCGGAAGTGGGTTGATGAACGAAATGGTTGATTTCATAAAGAATCCCAATGAATCTGCAGGAGTTAAAAAGCACCCAGAGACTGCTTGTCAATGAAGTTTTTTAACTCAGAACATGTCTTTCAGAACAATAATTTGGGTTTCAGTGTATTACTACTTGATTGAATGTTTGTAATGTGACACGTATGGGGATCAAGAAAGTATCAATTATACAGTCTGGTGGATATACATACAACATGCATGTGGGATTGTATATGTATGTGGTAAATGTGTGTCGGTTCAAGTAGTGTGGGAATAGATATAATATATACAATAAACTTGAACAGTTGCTCGGCACATAACACCATTGATTTTGTTTTCCAACCAAGAAAACAAAAGCTGAATTTGACTGCCACTTGCAGATAGTATATTTCTAGGAGTGATGACTGTCATGCACTTCATGTTTCTGAAAAACTGCAGCATAAACTCCTCCCAGATGCTGGTCTGAGGTCAGTGGAGGCTTCACCATTGGAAGTCTTAATTATAGTTTTAATTTTAAGATACAAGTCTAAAATTATAAAAAGTTGAAATTATTATTCCAGATAGAAATTCTGCATTCCTACTGCTTCACAGGACTAAATCACCCTTCCTGTGATGATTCAGGAGGACTTGTCAGTCACAAACTTCAATGTTCAGCTGAGCAGGTAGCAAGATTCGGGTAAATTAAATGGTTTCATTTCATGTCGATGAGAATCCCTTCATTTGGAATGGCAAACTGAACCATGCAAAAAGGCTGGGATATTAGTTTGCTGAAGGCCAGGACAGGGACTGGATGAACAGCACAAAAATAAACAGAAAATAAAGAACACAAACTCCAGTAGGGAATCGGTTAATGGGATCCACAATGTATTTTGGATTACTGGTTAAAAATGAACAATGCATCAATTTAAATTTTTTGACCATCTACGTCTTCCATCCTGCAGCTTATACATTTTTCCTGTTAATATTTTACTTATGGGGTATATATACTTAGTAGGAGCTCAGTTAATATCCATCCATCCATCCATTTTCTGTAATTATTTGTCCTATTCAGGGTTGCGGGGGGTCCAGAGCCTATCCTGGGGGCAAAGCAGGGAAAATCCCAGGATGGGGCACCAACCCAGCTCAGTTACTATTGAAGTACAAACCATGAACTTCATATACTTGACACAGAAGAAGCGACGGTTCATTAAAAACTATGATTTCATGTATGTCATTGTAGCCATTTAAAAACCTCTTTTAATGTCTTACCACATTTGCAGTTACCATCAATACTCCCGTGTACTTTTTGCTACCAGCATGCATGCATGTTATTTAACTTACAGTGTTACGTAACTAATACAAAGTTAAAAACTAAGTGAACTAGTGATGAAATTTAATTAACACTTGGAATGTCTGGAGCATTCCTAAGGAGAGGTCTAGGAACCAAATCAATGTTCTTCGAGGTCATCCAACAAGACATCAATTACATTTTGGAGATTTTATTGTGTTATTGTTTACTTTCATACATTTTAATGTTATGCCATGTTGTTGTCCTCGGAGCAAATACTCACTTGCCTACCCAAAGGAAACTTTTGTAGCTTCATCCCTTTTCTGTGACTGTCTGTGAATGTACACAGTACACTGTTTAAATCCTGGTAATATTGATTAGTTCATTTGTTTAGTTCTTATTTGCAAATGATATGATAATTTCCATTAAGATATAAGAACTAAACAGACTTAAGCATCAGGCAGTAGGAGTATGTTTCTTATATACTGTGAGCAATAATACTAACATTGAGTGAAGGATGATTACTTTGACCACATTTCATTCTGAAAAGGAATATGGTGCCTGCTTACAAGCAGATTATTTTTAGATAAGGTTCAATATTGGCCCTGTGACTTTGAACAGAAAATAATCTAATAGAACAGACATATGGCTTCCCTACTGGTAACCATGATCTGGATCAACAATATTTCTGAATACCAAACAAGGCTTAAACACAGGGCAGGGCAATAAAACAATATACATTTTCAATATAACAGATGTTTGATAAACGCTCGATACAATTTAACCCCCAAATTTTGTAGGGGTTCTTTTGTGTTTTTCATTACAATGAAATGGCGTCACTTTCGTTGTGATGGCTTGTCTCGAAAGACAATGGAACTTAAGCACTGATACAGCCTTAGAAACACAAAGGGGGATTTTACTGAAGAAATAAAATTGGACAGGGAGGCAGATGAAAGACAAAACAGTTAAAATAACAGGGAAATCCAGCAGGAGAGCGTTTAAGTCCAAAGCAACCTGTCCAATAAGGGTAAACCAGCAAAAACCAAAATGAAAGTTCATAGTAAAATTCAGTCCACAAGAAATCCACACAGATTATTAATAAACCACAGAGAGAACGGCTATGAAGAATGCAAGCAGGGGAGTTTTATTGGCACTCACTAAAATTACCTATTCAACTTCTACCTCAGATTTCTGAAATGTGTTTGGCAAGTGTTTGTCTGACTATAAGGAAGAGTTTAAGAACACCACTAATCATCTGGTTTCTTCAACTTCAAGCAAAAAACAGCCTTTAAACTAGAAAGAAATAATAACTTGGTATGTGCCATGATAATTATCATATTGACTTATTTGAAAATTTTTAACACAATAACGTTTTTGGCCATATCACAAAGCTCTACGTAGATCAGTGTCAAAGATACGTCGTGGTCAGAAATGTTTACTAAAATGTGCCTACAATAGCAATATTGTATAGTAATATTCTATAATGAAGGCTTGTGTACATAGAAACACTTGTATGCATGTTAAAACCATCCATCCATCCATTTTCCAAACCGCTTATCCTTACTGGGTCGCGGGGGGTCCGGAGCCTATCCCGGAAGCAACGGGCACGAGGCAGGGAACAACCCTGGATGGGGGCCAGTCCATCGTGCATGTTAAAACTTTCAACCAAAATATATTTTGTGCAAATTAATCTACAAAACACTGAAACCAAGGAACATAATGACTAAATTTAAAGTTAAAAGGAATGCCAAAATGGTGAAAAACTGATGGTGAAAGACAAGCATTGCATTTTACGTTAAGATCTGCTCTGAAATCCACTGTATGCAACTGGACCTGTTGAGGTTCCCAACCTCAGCAGTGGTGCCCAACCGGTTGTATCACTATGACGTTTTTAATCAATCTCAAGACAACTTCCATTCCTTCCTCGTCAGTAAAATATACCAAGGGGTGCCCCACCAGTTGTCAAAATATACTGTCACAATTCAGTAGCTCGCCAGAGTATTTTCTTTGTAAAGGTAGATCTCACTGAAAAAAAGGCTGGACAGCACTGCTCTACATGTTTTTCAGCGTAACTAAATGGTTTACATTATGTCACAAAAAACGAAAACTTCTCCAGGTGAATAAGAATGGCACAGAGTTGAGAGCCAGGCAGAATCGTATTAACGGAGGTTTCATTATGTTTTCTATAAGCTTCCAAATGTTCAGCCATGCCCCAAGACACCCAGCGTCTTGTGTTTAGTATATTGTTAGCGGTTACCTTTCAGGTGCACAAGGTCACCTTCAGCCATTACGGAATTTACCAGTCCCAAGCTTACAAAACTAATCTCCACCTGGCGGTTATGTTACTTTTAGATTAGTTAAGACATACTATTATATAAGAAATACTTTGTCAATGATTGTACTATTGTTTTTGATTTAGATTTTTTACGACCTACAATTTTAGTCGATGAAAGATAAATGTTGTCTACTAACTAAGGCATTTCCCTTGAATATAAATTCAATATTGTGCCCTTGAAGAGAAAATCATTTTTTAATCTCTTTATTTCTAATACAATCTCATTTTCACTTAAAAAAATAACTTTTACTCCACTAGTCCTGGGACACAAGTGGATCATCTGCCCATACTAAGCTGTCCGAACTAAAAAGCAACAGTAACTTGACTTTAACTTGACATTTTGCCGTACAACGATTACATGCTACTCCTAATTTGGTTTTTTGTGGTGGTTTGGTAATTTTGCAGCTAGTTTTAAAATTGCTGAAGGTCTTGGTTTAGTTCATAACATGGATTTAAATTATCAGGAAAGTGTCCCCACGGGTATTAACTCTAAACAGAAAACCAAAAGAGATCATGCCCTTCTTTCAAAATGACTGCGGCTTTTCGGAACTCTCTTGATTGTATTATTGTTCGTTTATATTATTGTGTTTCGGTTACCTTCAAAGCATGAATAAGTGCCAATAAAATATTTTTTTCTGTTTGTTTTATTCAATGTACTTGTTATTTCACTTAATAATTTTATCCACAGAAGTTACTTTTATAGCAAGATTGATATCAGCTTAAGTACCTTTCTAAACGAAGCCCAGTCTGGTACCTCGACCTTTCAAAACTGTGACCAAAATGGCCACCGTCAGAGTAAAAACGAAGAAGCATATACCTTCCATATACAACAAAGTATACACAATAAAATACAAAAACACAGGCTCTCATATGGTGGGCAAGGTGGTGTACAGACAAGATATTCCAATGATCCCAATGAAACAAACAAAGAAATAAGTAACCCCCCAAAGAAGAATCTCAAACAAAACACTTAATCTCAAAAATCCAGCCAGGCAGAAAGAACCAATTCTTGGTTTATAAATATCAAGCCCCAACCACTCAGTCAAACACTGAATCATGTGTAGCTATCGCCATTAATTCCCCCCGGCGGTTAATGAAATCTGTCTGTTAAATGAAATTAATATTTAAAAATCTGTTTTCGTTTAGTAACATTTATATACACCCATCCGGTATGCCAGCAACAGTCTCAGGAACAACATGTTCCTAGTATGTTTTAAATAGCAGTACCTCAGAGGACACTCAAGAAATAGACAAGGCATGTCATTCTCTTTTGTTCTTAAATTGCATACATGCACCCAAGACAGCATCTAAAAAGGGGGAATCTAGAATAACAGTGGATTTTTTTTTTTTTTGATCCCATTCAGCTTTCAACAGACAGGAAAGGTCACAACAGGTGTCCTGGCTCCCAGATTTAAGAACAGCTGCCTCCTGCCCGTCGTTTCCTGACTGAACGCCATGCATCATTAGCAGACTTTAAATATACCGACCTCGGAGCAGCCGCCACCACACTCTGCCTCTTCTATAGAATTCTCTCCCCTGCTCCCTTTGTATTTCCCCACATTTTAGACTCTCGGCGGGTCCTGGCACCTTTGCTCGTAAGACTGAGCTGAAGCGTTGCTTACTGAAAGGAACGCGTCGGCATAAATCGGGAATGCACTAGAGACTCTAAACTTGGGTAGGTCAACATTTTTATTCATCAAATTTGATTCTGCGTACATAAAATGGGTTTACTTTTAAATAGCACTTCACGGTGTTATTGTTTACTATTCCAGGTAACATAATTGTGCTGTGATACTAATGACAGTTTCATAATAAAAGCATTATTACAAAGAGGATAAGGTCTGTTTGCAAGTTTATAAATATATTTGTAATTAGTATTATTTGATGGATTGAAAAATACCTCCATGGTCAATTGTGTATTAAATAAATCATTGGGTTTTATAAGCTAAATGAATGTACAATATTACAATTAACATGAAACGAATGACAGTTTACCTCCCCATGCCTACAAATATGTGGTACAAAGACAGGAAAATATAAGTCATAGAAATCCATCCAGCCTAGCTGGTGGCCTTAATGAATTTATTGTATTTTATATGACATTGTTCTTGTTACACTTAAAAAGTAGCACTTCTGAGAATGATGAGTCCATGGCCCATTTTAAAAGTAACGTTATTTCTGTACATTGTCCTTCTAACATCTAGACAATCCTGTTATTGAAAAAAAAATCTGTGTTTAGCCATTAATACCTCAAAATTGTTCAATTATAATAAAGTATTGACCAGAAATAGATTGGGGCATACATCGTCGCTTAAAAGTAAAAATACAATAGCTTAACTGGAAACAAACTACATTATAAAGTCGTATAAAAGATGAATTGCTTTAAAAGAGTCTACCAACGTTAATTTGCAAGAACAAGAAAAAAGAAGGAAAAAAAAACAGGACATCCGCATTGAAAAATATACTGTAAAATTGAACCAAATTACGGTGTCGGTTACCTAAGAATCCAAATCCGTGTCAATATTCTACTATAAAGCATGGCTAGTTTGGTAATTACTGGCCTGTACAAGCATGCTGCTACATTCCTCAATGCCAATACTCACTTCTGCAATCTGCTATCCTATGCCAAGTAGGTACCAATGTAGCGATTCTGGGGTTGCATCATCGGAACTGTTAGGGCAATGCACTGCTATCCCTTGTTGATTCAAAATTATAGGTGGATTTATTCTCCGAATAAGCAAAGGAAGAGCAGGAGCAATGCTTCTTTAACGCCTGCCCTGGTAGCTAGCAAGTATTCCACACAAAGCGCGGCTCAAGGGTTAAAATCCTTAAAGGTGCTCGCCTTATAGTCAGTCAGCGTGGCACGCCATTTTTTCCATTTCCTTGTTTCTTGCCTACAGTCCCAATTCAACAACGGAAACTTTCGGTTTGCTAGAAAAACCATCTGCACCCACGAGAAAATAAAAAGAGAGAAACATTCCAACAATATTAATGGAAGGTTGTCGTCTGGGGGCTTACCCTGGGTCAAATGAAGACGGCCCGAACCCGTCAAAAACTATCGACCTCGTCCGGCAGCGGGACCTGCGAGAGAGAGAACAACAAAGACAGTTTGTGACAAAGCTGACACGGTGTAGTCCCAGACGAGTGAAATCAATTGTGACGTTTTTCATTTATTTGTAAATGCCTCTTTGGTTGTACACTCACTCGAGACGACAGTTTAGCTCTTACGGAGTAAGAGGGCTGATGGTAAAATAGAAAAATCCTGACAGTTGCCGTAATGAGATTCTGCATTAAGGCCGTTCTCGTGCATTCTCACCCTCCACTAGATGCGCGTCCTTCACTCTCAATCTCGCGTCCAAGTCATTCGACAACGTTAACCCTACGAAAAACTAAACTAACCCTTCTTTACATGGCATCAACCTGATGTTTTCCTAAATCCAGACTCAAATTAGTACGACACAATGTCAGCAGCACTGCATAACTTGAATGAGATAAAAGGTGCATGCTTTACTGCATGAGCTTTCTATGACAAATTCCAAAAAATTCCAGGCTCAGTGTTTCTTTCACAACACAGGTTCTACCCTACCTTCTATACCTGAGTTCATACTTACATAACATTACAGATAGCACTGAGCACACAACCTATGATCCATACAATAAAAAAGATGCAGAAATGATATCCTGATCGTCACATTAACTTTTATATGTATCATGTGAGACTCCGCCTTCTCCAAACCACTTTAAACATGTCACTTAAAGTATGTAAAAGCACACCAAGACCTATAAACACATTTTCGCTCATGTTATTTCAAAATGCAATGAAACACAGTGATGTGTGTCTATCACTCTTGCTAATGAGAAGATCGTGAATGTTCAACAAATTCTGAAACATGCAGTCTTTTTCCACTCATAATGTCTACAATTTGGGCTCCTTTGTTGTTTTAACAAAACCACAAAGCTGTGATAGACGATTTGCCTAGAGATAACCAACCTTAGGATCTCGTTGAAAATGGATCAACGACACTGTCCGGACAATGAGGTACCTATAACCTTAACTGTGTGCACAACCACATATAATACTTGTTCTTATTTCCTATGTAAGGTAAAAGAAGCTTTACGGGCAATCAAATCCAACAATATGTGGCTACATGTGCATGTGTGCATGAGAATGATGTATGCATTTCAAATTTGTTTGTGAGAATTCATACATATGCATCACTGCAAGTATATTGGACCATAATGGAAAAAAATCGGTGGTTTTGTTAAGCGGGGAAAAAAACTAATGCTTAGATTGTACTCTTTTTAACACCATCTATCCATCTACCAGACACTTTTCCTGGACAGGGTCATGGGGCTAAACAGTATTTAATACTAAAACGTTTCTGGGTCAGGTTGACAAAGACTGACAAATTTTGATTTTCAGATCAAGGTGCAAATCAGAACCATAAATTACATCTCAAGAGCAACACACTATCAAATCAAAGCATATAGTGCAGTGAAAGTAAACCAGTGGATATGTGTTTATTTGCAATAGCCTGGTAATGCATATTCTGTCAATCGCAGTGTCAATAGTCGCATCCATGGATGTAATTTAATACTTTATGACCATCAGTGTACTGAGCAGGACTTGCCTCAAAACAAAGAAGCTTTACATTAACTGCACCTTCATGATGCCTTTATAACATTCATAAAATTCATTAATAAAAGTGAACCTTCATAATGCATTCATAAGCCGCATGTAAGTAACATCCTAACATAACTTAACAGCTTTAATATACATTAATAATTTAATATGATTATAATGTTTGTTACTGATGTATATTACAGCTGTCTGCCCGTTGAACATTTTATGAAGGCAACGCTTTAAGACATGACAAGGTATACTTACATGCTACTTATGAATGTTCTACTAATGCACTATAAATGTATTATGAAGTTGTAGATGATGCAAAGTGTTAACAAATTTTAGTAACCTTTTAGTAGTAATACTCAAAAGGACTGTTGTTGACGTTGCATACCATTGAAAAAACTGTCAACGCGCGTCTTAGAAAAGAAACAAAATACCTGAAATATTTTACTTATTATTGTCACTGCCTGAGGCCTCCGGTTTGTCATTAGGGACACAGTAAAGTTCATGTTCAGATTATGGGCGTCGGACTCCAGTCTCTCCTGATCTCTGGGGCTGTAAAACCCCCAAAACATACCATACAAATTGCATTCGAAGATAAAAGATTAACCAAAACTAAAAATACTTATGAAATGCTGTAAGAGATAGAGAGACAGGTAAAAAGGGTTTGTATGCATGCAGATATACATTATATCCTTAGTCCCTGTGGAATATAAGCACAGTATTCGGAATGACAGAGGATGCGGAGCTCTGTAACAACACAATCAGCAAGCACAGCTGTTTATGTTAGCACTGGCAAAGCAGATTATTAATCTTTTTGACTTGGCAACATGCTGTTGTTTGTATAACTCTGAGGTAGCGAAGCAATAGTTCACGCTTTATAATTAATGCCAGTTTTATTCTCTCCTTGAAAAAGTTTGATCTTAAAAATGCTAACAAATGACAAATACAACTCAAAATCGAGTTGAGTCCCACTCAAACATGAAAAAATTTGATCTCCTGATCCAATACAGTTACACAACATTGGCAGCACTGACACAGACAGAGATCAAGTTCATCGTATATTATCCCTTAGCAAACACATTGGAACAGATTTTTCAGCTACTGGTTTACCTTCAAACAGTATTAGATCTTTCTTAAGATATGCTTTCTACTTCTTAATTATGAAAAAGTACTCTGAATTTCTGAGAACGCAAAACATGGCCAAACAAATAAAACTGAAGCCATTCAATGTGTGTGTAGCCACTCTTTACAATAGTGAATGTAAAGCGCCCTGGGACAACTCTGTTGTGAAGGGCGCTACATAAAAATAGATTGAATTGAATTGAAGGTGCCCCCCTGTCTCTTAAGACCTCCTTCTATCAACCCAGCCATCTTCCTCCATCGCTTTATGCCTTAGTCATTGATCGCAGCCAGCAAAGCATTATTAAGTGGGCAGCCTTGCACACCATGCTGGCAAACACAAACATCAGAACATTCTAGATCACACCGATTTACTGGCCAAAAACCTATGCCAATAATCCTTCATGTATCGTTAGGTCCATAAACACTGTTGGACTATCCCAAATAGCCGTCTGGTGCAGCTATTCCCCCAAACATATGCTGGAAACTTTGTCGGTATCTACTACGATTTACGAGTTTTGATGTTGAAACATTAAATGACACCCAAAGAATATTTGTTTTACTATATGAAAGCTGACCAAAAACTGGCGTAAATAAAATTGTAGCTATGAATCCAAATATATTACAACGTTAATGCTACCAATGTCCCCTTCTCTGCTAATGGCTGGCTAATCATGTGCAATAAGTGGAAACGCGTTTCTTCTAGAGAAGACCATTTCAGTTGGCTAAGAAAAATCACGGTGCAAGGAAAGTGAGAGACTCTCAAGAGAGTGACGAGGTTCACCTTTGCTTTTAGCACCTTTGACTCACCGACCTCTGTCCCTTTGGGGTTTCAGCAATGACAACATTCTCTATAGTTCAAACCCTGGCTGTGGTTCATTAAGGCTTCATTCAGAAACTTGAAAATTAGATCACTTTGTCTTTCATTGTTCACCATCCGCAGCAAATTATGGCCTTTATCCTAATTAATGACCCAAATATTTCTCTTCATTACCACTGCAACAGACCACCCTGCATCCAGTGGTAGTACATAACAACACTTACACCACTTGTTTTTGTGGGGCCACCAGTCACTACACTATACTGTACAGTGGTACCTCAGTTCTTGAACTCACTAGAACTCAAATTTCTTGAAAGTCGAACAAACCAGTTTGACCTAGAACACAATCTGAATATCAGATGTCGAACCGTAAATGCTGACCTAATTTAAATTGTATGCGCCAGAAAATGAGTCATACTACAATGCAATTCTTACTTGAATGCCTTCTTCACAGGCTGGACGATTAACCAAATAAAGCAGCACAACATTACAGTAACTAACAATAAATAAACCACTAACCTACGTGTACTATTAGAGCATTTATGTAATTCATTTAAACTTCATTTTACCAAGTAAATTAACTGAAAACCAGATAACGCTTCAGAACTGCTTCCGATAAAAACGTCATGCGTGCAACTAAACTCTTCAGCCAAAAAGGGCAAAGGTGTGTTGTCACGGAGGCGGTTCCAGTTTGTGCAGCCGGGTGAGAGGTCACAATGCATCTAACCGTAATGCATTGCTTCAGGATCACAATGTGTTGCTTTAAGCCAGCGCTGTAAGCAAGTTGAACACACCCAATGACCAGACTGGAGAAACAAACTGAAACGCGGACTAAATGCAGAGGACTAATGAAAACAACCAAAAATGGCTGATCACATGGGAGATCACACAGTAGGAGCAGACGATCGGGGCAGGACAGGGGTAAAATAAAAAACATATTTAGGTGTTATTTTTGGGGGGCCGGGAACCAATCAGAACTTTTTAAGATTCGATCTGGAGTCCAGAACCGATTAAGTTCGAGAACCGAGGTACTACTGTATATTAAACACTGCAAAAAGCTAGCTAGCTGTAATGTTCTGACTGTGTTCATTAGCTTACGTTATCATTATATGAAACAATTAAATGATCATTTCCCAGCAGTGCCACAAAAAGGAAGAAAGTCAAAGACAGAAAGTCTTTCAAAACAGAACATTTGCCTAAGCTGACCATTGTCTTCGCCGCAGACAATGAAGTACCTGATGACGATGCAGCAAACTCCACAAACACAGACATTTTGAGTGAAGCCCCCAAAACAACAAACCAGTCCTGCCTGCATCCACTGATACAGAAAAGGGGTAAATGTATGCATATTGAAATACTATATCTCCCAAACAAGTGTTTACAGAAACAAATCCATTTTCCAGATTTCCACTTATTAGTTTTTACACGATTTCCCATATGCCCATTATTGTACTGTTAGAACACGTGATTTTTGCAGTTCAAAAAGATCTAATTGGTGCTGTTTTTGGCTTTGGCAGAATCTTTTTTCATACACCATACCGAATAGATATTTTACTGAATATGATGATATTGAAAAAAAATCATGTAGGCCATTGTAAACTCCGGAATCAGAGATTTAGTTAGGCTAATCAGGTTTATCATGTTGAACGCGATGAAAACAAGGGGTCACCTTCTTGTTGAAGAGTTAAAAGGATCGCCCTTCTTTTATCGATAGCCCTATCACTTCCTGGTCTGTATATAATGCGTATGCGCATTGATGGAGAATTCTGGTTTTTGTGGCATTAACTTGCGCATTATTCTTTGATTTTTTTTTTTTACACGAGCTCCAATCACTGCTAACACTGTACCCTATAATATACAAAACAATACCATACATTGCCTCAATAAAGCTTTTGCATATGTGTTGCATAGAAAGAGCAGCATCAGTGTTTTTTTTACGGTATTGATAATAGTAACTTTGGGATTTATAAATACCGGGGTATATCGTAATACCATCATACCGCCCAAGCCAATGCCGATTCCTTAACCCATTTCTTAAAATATAGTAATTCAGTGACCACCTACATGACCGCCCTCAACAAATTCATCACAGGCTTACTAAGGATGTCCTACTGTGAATATTACATCTGCTCAGTGTGACCTGAAGCAACTTTTCCATTTCCAATCAAAACAATGTTCCAATTATGTATAATTTTTCATTACCATGGTAGCCCTGCATATCTGGATGTTTCGTGGTGTTTTCATCAGAGTTCTGACTTGGAGTGAAATGATCGAAAGCGCCATTACTGCTACACGGAGCAGCGCTGTACTCTGACCAGGTAGCCACAGTCACTACCGGAACTACTTCTTAACTATAATTTTTATGCCGCCGCCAGCAAATCACCAAGCAATGTCATTATGATATAATCGATTATGTTCTGTCCCTGCATCGATGCAGAATCGTCCACATCTGCATCGTGATGCATCGCTTATGAGATTAATTTCAACACCCCTAATGACGGTATCAAAATTAGACATTGACTATGTCTGTTGCTG
>JABFDZ020000037.1:8488245-8502563 GCA_019775955.2 Pollimyrus isidori
CCCCCCCCCCGCAGTTGGAAGAAACATTTGCCGGTTGGATGAGGTGGGGGTCCGGTGATAAACCTTCTATCCGGCTAATTTTACAGCCACTGAATAGCAGAGCGGCAGATTTCCGGGGCTTTGCACATCATTGGCGGGTGTCAGGAAGCTGCTGTCAATTTGTGGAAGACTCCTGGAAGAGGTGGGGTGTCTGAAACATACACTGCTACTACGGAATTAAAAGGAAAAAGACACATGTCAACAACACAATATCATTTTACCCATTTCAAATATTTAAAATAATAAATTATTCTTGGAAAAGATATTCTCCATTTTAACTTTTGATGTACTGATAAAGTATTCCACAAAGTATTAAAAGTCTGTAACCATAAATGGAACAATCCTCAAATCCAGAGATACAGAAAAGTCAAAGTCAATTTATAAGCCTGGGCATTCCCATCGTTCACACGGCTCTCTGCTGCAGCTATTCTGGTTACTATCTGTACAGTTCAATTTTCAGAAATAAAGCCGACAGCCACAGAAGCCGAAGACTGCGCACCTCCAGAGATTATTTCCCCTCCTGGGCACTCGCACTAAAGCCTCGGGAATCCCACTCCGGGGGCAGTTTATCGGATCATTTTGCTGGTCCGCCCTGAGCTCGGGCACCTTTGGCCTGAGAGGCAGTGCGACCCTTAGCCAAAGCAGCCCCCCCCTTCAGCAGATCAGTAAAAACACCCCTGTAGCTCAGAAACACCCAAACACCACTTTCACAGTGACAGTAAAAGCAATCAGAGGTCAGCGCTAGGATCAAGGCGGCAGGTATTACAGGCATATGGGAAAGAGGGCATCGTTGACAAAATGAGACATGGCAAGAACTAAAAAATTCATGGCCGCATACACAAATCTGGGTGTTACAATAGCTCGCCCTGCCAATACGATGATGGGAAATGTACCGATTTCAATCCCATATGATTCAGTTATTGGCTGCATTGTAGAAATTTGATTGGACATCCATCCTTGTTTACCTGTGACTCTTGTGCTTGTCCCTCGATTTATACACACTAATGCCCTCTGTACAGTTAAAATGGTAGCACGCAGAGGGTATTGAGATGTTTTGTGAGATGTTGACAATATTCTCTCCGGACCTGTCAATTCCTCCATTTACTCCCACACTGCTGATTCAGAAAAGGACTAGGAATGACCCTGTATCCTGTCACTAGACCTCTAGGGCTTGAACAAGCAAAACTTAAACCAAATAACACCTTGCTAAAATTACACTTCAGCATCAACCATAGAAATAAGTAAGCATGAATTAAATCCAAGCAGTTTACCCAGTGCTGGATGGATTTCTTTTTTTTACACAGTATACTTAATGGTAATTCCTACATTCTTACATATTGTTCAACATTAATCCTTTCCAACTTTAACAAGAATTAAACTCTTCCCTAACTAAAACTTATGATCACATGGGACAAAAGTGACTGTGGTAGACACACACATTCTTGCAAACATACACAAACGTTTG
Source organism: Pollimyrus isidori (assembly GCA_019775955.2). Classification (NCBI taxonomy): domain Eukaryota; kingdom Metazoa; phylum Chordata; class Actinopteri; order Osteoglossiformes; family Mormyridae; genus Pollimyrus; species Pollimyrus isidori. The sequence continues at coordinate 8,489,750 of JABFDZ020000037.1, forward strand.
AATCCATATTCCTGTAGGCACCATCATTTTTATGGGCAAAACCCTAAACCCAACAATGGCAGTCTTAATGCCTACCAGGCCCTAACCTAAACCGTAAGTAACCAAACAAAATACAAGACTTTTGGCATTTTTCCTTACTTGATTGCAGTGACAGACTTTTACAAAATGTGCTTCTTCTTGCTGGGACCGAAAAAATAGTCCCAACAAAGTCAAAATAACATGTTGGTTCCTACAATGTAGCATATACATAAAACAAACATACACAAGGTAAAAGCCGGCATTTTTCAGTAGTTCACCAAATGAACATATACGGTACATCAGTTTGTGCGGATCACATCATAATGCAAATACTTTTCCCAGTTATTCCTCGGGGGTGGGGGGTTTCAGTATGTGAATTGTGCATTTCAATTCACTGCATTCGGTATAATCAAAAGGGTGTGTTTTACATATCTTTAGTAAGACACATTTTACAGTACAAACATAAGATCAGCAACTTGCATATTATCTGTGTGGATAAGGAGGCATATTGAATAATAACATGACAACACTTTTTATTGATTCTGAATAACAATGGAACAAACACAGTATCCCCGCTAGCAAATTGCAAAGAGTAAATCAGTGGTGTGGGTGACCTTGGTTGAAACGGCGTTAAATCGGCCAACAAATTTCTTTCGCAAGGTATCACTTTTATTAGCCCACCATTTTTCCACTTTACGTTGTCACTGGTGCCTGGCATGTTATAATTTTCACACCTGAAGAAAGCTGACTGAGGTCAAATTTATGGAGATGGTATTTGGGACTGCTTAAACAATTTTTTTTTACTTCTTTTATTTTAAATCGCGATAATATATAGTTATAAATAACAAAAAACAGATGCCTTTTATAAACAGTGTAGCAGTGATGCAAAAATGACATGCCATTTCACACAGGAAATTTACGACAGTCACTAAAAATGTATCATGGTTGTCAAAGTAATCGGATGAAACACCCTTTTTATGCACTGTTTTAGTGCTGGATCATATATTCCTTATGATGTATGACCTCCAGGTCTTTTCAGATATTACTGATATTTTATATATGTTCATCTATAAAACAAATTAAATAATTTAATGAGTCGGCATTTTCCCCATTGACTTCCTCTGTTTTAGCAAAAAATGCTGCCGCAACTTAGTGCATTTAACATGGACAAAAAACCCATTAATTTTCTCTTGAACTATATCAAATACATTTCAAACTTAATTTTGGGGGTTTTGAACAACAAGCCTTGTCATATGTGCTGAAAAACTATGGCAAACAGACAAGGCACTGTCCCAAAATGGTCCAATTTTTCCATGCATAAGTTGCACTGGCTAAGTAAATACACACGTAATTTCTCTCCAATTTCTCTCCTTCCAGACTCTGCCTTTAAGTTCTGAATAAGCAGAATGAAAGCTGAGAACACACACACAGACATCTTCTCTTTATTACATACCCTTTTAATGATTTTAGCAACAAAAGGAAGCAGAAAGAATGTTGTAAAACTACTAGTCCGTCTTTTAACAGTGGAACAGACGGACACTCACTTCAGTTCCCCGCTGGTTCCTATTTCACAACTCATTGACGAGGTGGGTACCAAGTCCCTCAGGTGTGATTGCCCTTTTACACTAAGGGAAGTTTCCCATAGCCCCTGAATGTCCAGAGTTCCTAACAGCCCCCATGAAGAATATATATTTTTACTCACAATCAGACTGCTAAAGAAGGATATTTCAGTTATAAATGCACAAGTTTCAACACTAACTTCTCAGTGATTAATTCATAAATTGTCAAAATACTTTTTAATGTAAAACATTCTCAGGACTCCTATCTTACAGAACTGTACACCTGCATTTATATTTCAGTGTTTAAAGTTAGACTGAACACCTAATGCTGCACTGAAACTTACCTTGCTTACCCTAGCTTATTTCAATCCGGTGTTCCTTAAATAAACACTACAGGTACTGCTGTCCATGCTGCTATTGGCCTACCACCTGATGGAGAAAACCAGACGATATTAAGGTGGCACAACCTTATCGACACAGGCAAAAAAAAACAGCTGATAAAGCACCGATAGTGTCTCTTTAAATGCTGAGAAGCTTCAACTCCTGTTTTATAACTTGCCATCTTTTGCCCGGGGCCATTTGTATGCTTAATCAATGTATTGCTTGTATTGGACTGGGGATGGGGATGTTGCATTATACCCCCCAACACACACACCCACACAAAAGTTACATTTATAAGGTTGTTCTGTCAAGGAGAACACACAACCTCCTTTAAACAGTTTGTTGGTTTCACATTTTGAAAGTTTGTCTTATTTACTTAAGCTTCTACTTTTATAAGTAACGCATGAAGCTGTTTTCATGACTCATTTAAAATCATGACAGTTTCTGCTGCTTGAATGTCACAATTTCACAATGAATGTGTCATATCAGTAATTAAATCCAATGTTTAAAACTGTAAGTGTCTGGCCATATAAATGTTAGATGTTATTGGTTAAAGGAGGTGTTTTTAGCTCATTAAGATGGGCCCCGGATACTGGTTTAGGCCCTTGGTACCAGCCCAGTGTGTTTGCTGCTCTTCGGCATGCTCTGGTGCCTCTGTGCTTGAGGTGAACATCAGTTCAGGCTGATCTGCACGGCCTGGAAGCCCCAGAAGCACCACAGAGGCGGCGATGCCACAGGCAGTACAGACCCGGCAGGGTGGTCAGCGTCCCACACCTAAATTTAGCTCTAACGACACTTACACGCTTTTTATGATTTGAGTAGAGCGCCCAGAAACGAGTCACGCGGACAAGTCAGTATTTTCCGTCGCCCTGCGGAGTAACTCTGTGGCACAGCAATAAAACAAATTAATTTAACATATATGACTCTTATTTATTTAACTGCATTCCACAAACATGCTTGCTGTGCATACTCATAGCTGCAAGACCAAAATTAACAATTATGGTCGAGATCTAAAGTTTCATCCATAAGCTCACAAGATGGTTCTGGAAAAAGTATTTAAAAGCCTATGAAACTTTAGAGCCCCCTGTGGACAGCTCACCGCAGCCTCACTACCGCCCCCCCCCCCCCCGATCTCCCCCTCTGAACACACATTCGCTCAAACGCAAAATTTCCAGTCATAAATCATTTCAGCATCATGCATTTCGATATTATCTCCCTGCCCTGTAATTTTATTTCTCAATATATGACTCTAATTTTTTAAAGGTTAGAGATTGGAGTCAGCAATTACAAACGAACCAAAATAGGCAGTAAGTGAACCATATTTAAAAATAGGGTAATAAGTAGATTATTATTTTTAAAGCTTTTTAAAGGGCTCAAAATAATAAATAAAAAAACTTAATAATGAAAAATTTAAACTGGCATACAATTTTCCTCCAAAATGCTTCAGTAGAATGTATTTGCTTGAGTATTCATCAATCCTGTTAAATTATGATAACGGATTTTCCTAATTGCCTGTCATTACAGCTACAGCTCACCTTGTAATTACTAATACTTACAATTGGCAACATGAGATCTTTAGATCTAATCTCATCTACTAGTTCACAAATCCATCTTCTAATAGCTTATCCTGGTCATATTGTTGGGCTCCTTTTTACAATTGTATAATTTAGGCTGTGCTTCAAACTAAAAGCGATTGCAAACACTAAATATAAAAATCACCACAAATGCAAAAAAAAAGAAAAAAAGCAAAAACCGCCTGCTAGATTATTTTTGTCAGGAAAGTCTTTCATTTTCTCAGTATCCCAGGCGTCTATCCAAATCTGGCCAAACTAAACCCCTTAGATGTTTACCTTGTCCATAAAGTATATTGGTTTAACCATGACATGTGTCTCTGGCTAATCTTCTAATTATGTAAATTTCAACACACAAGAGGTTTTTCTTAATTCCTAAGGACCAACTTTATGTTATCAGTACATACTGGGACATGCAGGCCTCTGCCTTTTTAAGTGTAGTGTGTTCTAGTCTCCCTGCTACTTCTGCACACTTAAGTCACTGTAGGGTGTTTGATCTTACTCTCGACATGTAGCCCGGAAACCCTGTGGTCTGACCCCTTAACAAATGCCTGACCACACAGTCACACGCACACGCGCGCACACACACACCACTTCCCTACCAGGAAAAGATTCAACAATATGGCATTTTTAAATTTAAGAAAAGCCTCTCAGTTTTTACTCATCCTAGTAGCATGAGGGAAGGTTGTAATAAAAGCAAGAACAGATGTGCTGAGGCAATTCCCAGCAAAGCCCAACTTGATTTGCATCGAATCCCTCTTTTCTCAAATTATTCAAAACAACAAAAGACATTTACCTATAATAAATAAACTATAAATCAACAAAATAAAAGGCATTAACAGCACTACTTTTACCCCAACCAGCACTGAAAATGATGACTCTGCGTTATTCTGAGGAAACACAGTAGCTAAAAAAAATAGGAAATATTACATTTTAAAATTTAAGAGGTGATTTCTCACGTTTCGGCATAGTATTTCAAATTTTACAACTCAATGTGACTTTTCAGCATTTTAGATTATCAGCGACCTTTTACACTGCCCTTATCTCGATGTCCCTATATGTATATCAATCCAGTGTTACTTGCACTATTAAACTTCTCAGTTTTGCCCGACCAGAATGTGCATCTATCACGTTAGCTCTATTAAATTTGCTTGATATATTAACTTATCCTTGCACTTGTAACCTGATTAAATTCTGGGAAAAGGCTTACTTTAACTTTGCTTTATGTTCAGTTGTCAGCATTACGTTGAATTTTTACAAAAGTATTAATGGAAGCGATATCCAACGCCAAGTGTCGAGATTGAGTCACTGGTGTAAATGCCATGGCCATTTCATCCATGGGCCCCTGAAAAGGCCCTTAATTAACCCTAACTGCTCTATGGCCCCTGGATGCTGACTGAGCCCACAGTAAGGCCCCAGGCTCCACTCTGATGGGTATATGTCTATCTCCATGTGTCTCATCTGAGAACCAGCAGGATATACCAAGACTGTAAAATGACAGTAAATGTATTCTTCTTCTCTCATATACTGTAGAGTACTATTGGCTAGTCACTCTGTTGTCACTTCTTTAATCATTTTGAATCCATGCATACATTTTCTAAACCCACTTGTTCTATGCGGGGCTTTGGGAGTTCAGACCCTATTGCAAAAGCGATGGGCAAAAGGAAGAGAATAACCCAGGATGGGGCTCCAACCTATTAGGGCACAGTCACAGCATTCCTGCACACAAACCTACAGGCAATCTGGCATCTGTGTCGCGGCCCAGTGCTCTGCACCGCTGCCTCACATCTGGGACCAAGGTTCCAATCTCCTCCATGTTGTACATGTTCTTCCCATGTCGTTGTGGGCCTTTTTCCAGGTTCCCTGGTTTCTCTCCACGGTCCAAAACATATGCTAAAGTGAATTGGATTTGCCAAATTGTCTTCAGTATATCTCTATTGCATAGGGCTAAAATGAAGATTAAAAAAGAGGAAGAACAAAGAAAACTCTTCAGATTCACAAACTGACCTCAAATCACCACCTTTTTATTCTTGAAAGCTGGAGTCGTGTTTCAGAGCAAGGCGCTAAACAGAGAAATAAAACAGGAGCTTTACAAAATATCTATTAAAACTAAAACGACATAAATGAATACAAGTCTATCAGTTTAAAATCCCTTTTGATGTGGGATTTAACTTGCGTGCATATATTTCTCCCATGTTTGTTTGGCTTTATAACCCTGCATAATTATCTAGTTTAATCAGAAAAGATACATTTCACATGTTGATGCGAGGTAAACTCTTCCCAAAGCAATTTCTCTGCGATGCAGATGCAGTTTCTCCACTAATTTTGCAGAAGTGCCAAGATCTTCTCTAACTACATCTGGAATTTGATGGTTTTCTTAAGTCAAAGTCGAACAGATATGCATTCCGTACACAGAAACAAACATAAAAACACGCAACGTCGTCAGGCTACCGCAGGCATGTTACAGAGCTTGCACCATGAGAGGATGCATGCTTCCATTCCCAGGGAAATGCTCACAAATATTCTCTGAGTCTGGGGGCCTGAGCGGGTCACAGAAAGTCCCAAATGTCACACTACCCTCTGACAATGCTTGACAACCATACGCTGTGCTTGCCTTGAATAGCGGAGCGATGTCACCTAGTTGTACGCATCACATTCTCCCTGCATTCAATGCTTATGCGCATCAGTATAACGACACAGTGTGGTATTTGATCTTGTCATGTTCCATTGAGTCGTGCCCTGCAGAGCTTGTGAAAGCGCCACCGGCTTATACAACTTACTCGACAAGAATACTGCATCGACTTATTTACCAAAACGCATACAACCGATGTAACAAGAATACTACAGAGGGGACAGCAGCATTATTCCATGATGTTTGTTTGTAATTTCATCCTAAACACAGCAGTCACGCATTTCGCACGCACATATGGTGATGCTAATATTTTCCCAGTTTTCAATTAACTCTGCAAGTAGAGAACAATTTAACAATTTTTGCACGCGTGGCAATTCTCTAGTCTCTGCTGATGCGTGATTAGGGCTGAGTTTCTTAGACATTAACAGGAATGTAGGGGAAGTGCCAGAAAATTAAACACAATGCAATAATAACAACAACAACAACAACAACACACTCCAAAATGATGCCTCTTGCTGAGTACAAGTGTTAAACTAAATTCCAGTAAAAAGCTGTAGTTTAATAGCTGTCAATTTCCAAAACAGGAGCGATGCATCACTTATTGCATAAAGGCCACAATACAGGTGTACGTGATTTACACTGAATAATGTGGTGGGCGACATTACATAGCACTTTGACTTACGCTTCAGTGACAGAAAGAAGAGTTTTTATTTATTTATCTCCCATACTCCCACACTTGCCATCTCTACCATTTGTTCCATAAATCACAGTTATTAAGTTACCGGCAATCAGATTGCTGTGGTGTCCTATACTATATTTCACATCTTTACAAGCGGGAGGGCGTACGGGAGGTGGACACTGTCATTGATATAAGACAAAAGCGTTGTAATGGCATTCGCTGTGCTTCCAAGGGTTAAGGCAGCTGTAAGCAGGATTTCACACAACAACTGCGAATCTGTGCCGGTGAAATATGTGAAAATGATAAAGTGGGCATTTTAATTCAGGAAGCCAGGGGAAAACGGGAATACAGAACAAACTTCAGCGAGTTTCGACTGTTTAAGTTACCAAGCTGCACTAATAAACATAAGCAATTACAGTACAATACTTATACATGTAGGAAACGTCAGACTGCAATACTAAAGAAATCAAAGAAAACAAAGTCAGATTTTCAGACAACAAAAACCAAACCAGTAAACAGTAACAATATGCTTAACAATAAAAAAAATCCAATAAATTAACTTTCACGGGCAGCGTGTTATGGAAGTCTATAATTACAGTCGAAATATAAATTGTCGGTGCGATTCCTAACTTCCACCGTATTCCCCCCTTTCCTTACTTACACGAAAACCATGTGATCCCAGTTCTTTCCGCGATCGCACATAACTTTTGCTCGTTGTTTTCCTGCTTACTGCCATTAATGATTTGTTGCTGTGCTGCGAATTTTTAAGACGTATTAAGAAATGTTAAGGGAACGGAGACTTAAAAGGCAGATTTTCACGGTGGTCTAAAGTCCCGAGGGATGCCAAGTTATAACCCCGTGAACAAAAGCTGAGGATTTTCCATTAACTGCAGGCAGCCGCCTCAGCTTTTCTAAAACTTAATAGCGTGGCATTAGTTTGAATAGAAAGTCCGCGACTGGTGGAGTTTATTGTGAATCTCCTTAAAAACTGCGAACGGCACGTCAAACAAATGCCAAACCAAGCGTAAAGTACGGGCGACTTTGGTGTATACTGAAAGCGAAAGTCGTAAAACTAATTTTACTCTGACATTTATGCGCAGCAACTAATTCGCGGAAAAGCACTTGTTTTAATCAAGGGGTCCCCGTTTAAGACGTGCGGCATGGTGTTTGCTCTTACCATGTGGTGCCCGGTGTGTCCCATCGTTTAGCTGGAAACTCCTTCCTGAAAGTGACCGAGCTCAGCCTGGTGCGACACACCCCGCTTCCCCAGCCGGGAGTAAGGCTGAGAATTCGCTGTCTGTCTGTGTAAGAGACACGGCTGTCTGCAGGCGCCCTCCAAACGGGGCCAAAATGAGCATCCTAACGACGCCCCAGCCACTTTATCTTTTGCGGTGCAGGTATGGGTTGTAGTTGTAAACTTTCAGCATTTTTTTCTGTTGCAAAATTGTAGCGGAAAGAGTTCATTTTGATATTCAGGCTGTAGTTTATTCTGAACAAAGGTTTAAATGGGTGAAATCAAGGCCCCCGCCAATATTCAGATGTGCTCATAATGACCCCCCTCTAATATATTTTATAATTACAACCTTTGTGCTCCCCAGTGTTGACACCATGGTTGTGGCCATGGGTTAAATGTTTTATTTTAAAAATGCATAGTTAAACTAAAGTTGTTCAATATTTTTGGGGTGGCAGGGTGAATGAGTGGGTAGTATTATAGCTTCAGATCTCCAGGGCTGGGAGAGTTGATTTAAATATTCCTGGTTTCACGTATGTAGTTTGCATATCCTTTTTCGTAATTGTATTGCTGTGGTGCTGTATTTTGTCATGCAGTCCAAGTCTCTTTAAAACTCTCAATTAATGTATGATTGTGTCCATGGGTGTCTTGTGATGACCTGGACCAATACCCACAGTGTTCTTCTGAGCTTCAGGCTCACCACAAACTTGCACTGGATGAGGAATAGGGTCACTTAGGTCAGAGGGATAGTATTGTGATTTTTCTTGTAAACAGGTGTGTGTATCTGTGAATGTCATATGAATCCTGAGGTAAGTAGGGTTGTTAAGATCTAAAGTAGGGTTGTGAAGATCTATTCAGTGAGAGCTATGGAAGACCCACCAACCCAGAGTTGATAATCTCCCATTCATAAATCCATCCAGTTCAATGTCAATCTCCTATTCACTTCCAGATGCTTTCAAATATATTTTGTAAGGTCTCAAATCACCAAAATCCATAGTTAGATATAATACAAATGTTCATATCTCAAATAAGTATGGTACATAGCAATTCTGTAATTATAACACAACAGCAAAATTTGCTCTGTTAAGATTCTTAAGCACCTAATAAATTAATATAATTTGTTCAGGAAAAGTATGGTTATTCTTCCGTGACTCAACTAGTCTAACATCAGATCAGTATTTCTTTAGCATGAGGTCTATAGCCAGCTGCAGGATGTTTGAGTGACGACAATGGTGGATCAAGGACTATTAACTGAGTGCTCTAGTTAGTTAACATACTCTACGCAAACACAGATTAGTCATTAAAGCAGGTCATTTCTAATTCTTGACACACGGCGACTAAATGAAGTGTCGTTTTACAAAGGTGGAATTTAATTCTCTGCTGTAATCCAGATGGGTATCTTGTGCTACGTCTGTTATTTGCCCGAAATGTCCTGGTGTTGCCTGTGGTGAGGGTTAGGCTGCTCCTCCAGTCTGCCTCCCACTCTTTGTTTCATGCGATCTTCTGCAGTGTGTTTCTGACTCAGACGACCACATGTTAGCTGCCCTTTGCTCTCCGGCAATTTTGCAGGCTTTGCAAATCAAGTGGATAACTGCGTGTTTGACGGCAACAAGTTTTGACAGCTAACTTTACATACAAGATAAAAAGGTATTTAGATAGATGTAAAATGGGTTATAAAAGACAAAAGTACAAAAATGTATAGCCATAATCAGTTTTTAAACACTTGTAAGTGCATTGTATGCCATTATTATTATTTTTTCATTTAATTTTTTATGGCCCATGGCTTTTCCTATGGTGTTACTTTGAAGTGACTTGACTAAATTAAATAATTTTGTAGATGTCTCACCATAGTGTTTGTCTACATCTCACTGCATAGACTAAGTATTCGGATTAGTTGTATGTCTAGTAAAACCTGAAAAGTAGAATTGACAGAACTGAGGCTCTGGAACCCTTGGGAGGTGGAACTCCATGGAATTACTTTTCAAAGTGGTGGGTTCAACCCATTTCTTATTGGTTACTTTATAGGATTCATTTGGTTAAACAAGGCAATAATTCACAAAACATATTAATTCCACCCACAGTGGGTTTTAAAGCCTCATTTTGCCAGACATTTTTAAAAAGTTTCTTATAAAGTGAAACTTTGGTGGATTCCTGTACATTTTTTCTTTCAAGGGTAAGTCATACAGTAGTCCTATAGAAAGTAAACCTCCATAAGGTCATTTGAACATGGGTGTCTAATAGTGTATGACAAGGTAAGGGCAGGTCTCGTTTTAACAAGGCACAGAAATGCCTTCAGATCAGATTTTTACTGCATTGTGTGATTTCATCACTCAGGCCCCACAGATCGCAACACAATAAACTTGTCAACTTTCTACAAATTACAGCACCCAAACTCATTTTCTTCTCCAGAGGGAAGGAATTGGTGACACTGGGTCTTTTATAAGAGCATTAGAGGTCATTGAGAAGGCTTCTGGTGGGTTGGAATTAAAGATATTTTTAACAGGATCCATCAGCCTACACAACTTTTAATTTCAAGATCTTGTTTGTGCTTCTGAAAGACAAATGAAGATGCTGCATTTCTTAGTTTTAACTGGTGATTTTTAAGTTAATGTATTACAGGTGTAAAATTATGGTCATCATTATGATGTTACCTGTTCTTAAGATTTTGGATTATATCATCAGGAAATAAATGGAATAGCGTAGAATATCACTTGGCAGATTGGCTGCCCAAATCTGGCCAGGCTCAACCTTAAATGCCCCCACCCTCCATCTAAAAGATGTAGCTACTGGAACTGACCATCTTTACCAGGGGTCCCCCTATTCTGGCTTCCCCAGGATGAAAATCTTCAAGTGGGTGTGACGATCAGGGGTGCTGTAATCGGGGGGAAGTTAGGACAATTCCAGGGGCCCCTTAGTGACAAGCGTCCTACAAAATTTGGAGTATAATCAGATGGTGTGGAGTACAATTACATGATGGGGCCCAGAAATCCATCAGCACTCCTGGTGACGACACTCACAAGTCCTGCCCTGCCAGCTTTGTGGTTGAGATGGACAGCCGTTCGCCTAGTACCTCTGGAGCAATTTTCAGGAAGCTGAGGCCTTTCAGGAAGCTGAGGCCTTTCAGGAAGCTTAGGCCTTTCAGGAAGCTGAGGCCTTTCAGGAAGCTTAGGCCTTTCAGGAAGCTTAAGCCTTTCATGAAGCTGAGGCCTTTCAGGAAGCTGAGGCCTTTCAGGAAGCTTAGGCCTTTCAGGAAGCTGAGGCCTTCACTCACTTGCCCGACAAAGATGTGGTTGCTCTGCTAAACACAAGATTCAACCCAAAGATATTCCAAGTTTTTAATTAGACATCCTAATATATTAATACAATAAGTTCCATTTTCTTCTTCAGTCATTCAATTTTAGTTTACTAGATTTTATTTCATACTTATGTATAACTAATTCAGCTATAAACATTGGATTCAAGGTTACAAATAGTCTCCTCAGCCAGGTATGGTATTTTCTTACGTCACTTCTGAATTAAACATGTATGAAATGAAAACAAAAAATGTCTTTTTTCACATTTATATCCAGGAACATATTTGTAATTAGACCAGAAATGATTAATTAAACAGCTACAGGACCACTCCTCAGCTTCTCTGACCTTCAAAACTAGATGTAAGACCTTTTGAAAGATTTCATGCTCCTGTCATACCCCTTGACTTTTTTCAGCTCTCATTAATTTATGTTCATATGAAACTTTAGAGAAAAAACTAAAATGAAACAAAACCTTGAGTTATTAGAAATGATAATCTTCCTTCACATTACTTGAATGCCATTCTAGCAATCAGTTGAATACTATGACTATTTTTATTTCCTTTTCTTGAACGAGCGATTACATTTCCAAGACAAACCCAGGTGAACCATCACTAATCCCTGGTGAGGTCAATGGTATTAACTGTGACGAGGAGGCAGGAGAGCCTTGGGATGTATTATGAAGTTTGCATGGTCTGTCCCTCAGTCAGGGTGATGGTGGATTAATAGATAAGATTTCAATCAGTCCTTCAGACAATAGGTTTGTTATCACATTTTAACAGGGCTTATTGTTGATTATCCTTCATTGTTGCTCTAGGTCACTATTAGTTCTACAGTAATAGTCCGTGACAACCAATGATGGGAGGGTCCACAGATGGCAGAGGTAGGGAAGCCCCTGAAAACAGTAGATGGCACAGATTTCTCCGGAAATAACCCAGGGACCAGCTTACCAATTCAGCATCCTGCACAGTCAACTGGCAGTGCAGTGATATTAAATGGCAAATGGACTGCTTTTATATAGCGCTTTTCTACTCTTCCAAGTACTCAAAGCGCTTTACAGTTCATGCCTCACATTCACCCATCCACACATCGGTGGCAGAGGCTGCCATGCAAGGTTCCAACCTGTACACTGGGAGCAATTTGGGATTCAGCATCTTGCTCAAGGACACTTTGATGGGGTCAGGAGGAAGCGGGGCTTGAACCAGCAACCCTCTGGTTGCCAAACAATAGCACTTCCTTCTGCACCACCATCTGCCCCGATTAGTCATGTCAAAACGCCACGGCCCAAAAACCGAATATATAATGAAATATAAAGGAAAATGACTCTCTTATACTGATATATATCCATCCATCCATCCATTATCCAAACCGCTTACCCTAACGGGTCGCGGGGGGTCCGGAGCCTATCCCGGAAGCAACGGGCACGAGGCAGGGAACAACCCTGGACGGGGGG